>DWON01005369.1:0-15011 GCA_018251015.1 Phocides pigmalion okeechobee | reverse complement strand
AGGACTAAGATGGTCGCCTCCAATAATGTATCCGGCAACCACACCTCCCCAACCGAAACACAATACATGAAGAACATTTAACTTTTTGTCAAATCATGGTATGATTTTAAAGTCATCGCGGTTTGTATACATTTTACTACGTAACGGGTACTCACGATTAACGATTTTTGATTGCCTGTATTTGGAACCAGTTGCGTGACTCGTGGTCACGGCTAAACTGCGATGGGGGGGGGGCTGTAATAGTATATTATGCTAATAGTAGGTAAAAAATCTCTGAACTCAAATTACTCCATGCTATACCGCATAAAGTTTGGTGGCACTAAAGATTTTTTTTGGTTGACAATATTTCGAACAAATTGCATAGCACGTAGTCACGGTTCAGACGTTTAGCAACTAGTTCGAAATATGGACATTGAAAAAACCGTTAATCGTGAATACCCGGTACATAGTAAAAGAACAAATTATGGTAACTAAACAGTTTAACCTTTTTCCTTTCGGGTAAAAACGGATAACGTATGAATTATTAGTAACGTTGGTATCTTTATACCCAGTAACGCGTTAACGTATTTTTTCTCATAATAAATTCATATTAACGAGCCGGTTATCCGGTTTACTTTCCCTTTAAAATTCACGGTTGAATATAATGAACGTCGAAATCATAGTACCGCATTGGTTCTTGTTAATTTTTGTGGATTTTCGTGAACGAAATGAAATGTATTTTATGCACAAAACATGCAAAAAAAATTTTTTTGATAAAATATGAACTGAACGTCGTTAAAAATGTAGTAAAAACGGCAAAGAAAAACGTTGAGATTTTCAGGCATATCTTTATCACTTTTTGTTGTATTTTCTGTGTTTTTATACGTACGCCGTAGAGTTTCATATAATTACTGACTTTTCGTGTTGAAAGAATAGTAAATGAGTGTAAATATATGATAGTTAATGTTCATTTGCAGATTTTCTGGAAATATAGATATACAGTTAAAACAGACTCATGATTTATTATAAGTAATAGAGTATACATTTAATTACATTATTTTTCTTTCATACATGCATCCAGTCACCACCCAGTTGCAAAAACTAACATAACTACTAAGACTAGTAACTAAATAAGAAACATCTATTTTGAACGACGACTGAATTACTGTATTGAATTTAATTATTTAATTTCTCTCCCAGTTTATAAAAAAAAACTTAATATGCACCAAAATCTTCCTTAGGATTCACTCTACCTATTGTTGAAAACTGGGAGAAAATCCGTCCATTACTGTTTGAGTTTATCACGAATCGACAGACATACAGACGCAACGAGGGACTTTGTTTTTTACTATTTAGAGATATTGTAATATTAACTTGGCTTGTTTATCCCGCTTGTCTTGGAAATCTTTGGTCCGTGGGGTTTCAATGCCAAATTTTTCTAAACAATTAGTTCTTCTTTTGATCGACCCCGCTGGTGACAAGAGAGCTGGTTCATATGGCGTGCAGAAAATTGCGAATGCTATTCAACGCGGGAATGTGGCCAGCGTTGTTGGTACGGCATGCGCAAGGAGGCCCTTAAGATTGTTAAGGTTAAAATTTTATTACAATTAGTTTTATGGTTTTCACATCAACTTGTGCACGGGTAAAGCCGCAGGCAAAGTTAGTTATTTAATATACATCTTCAAGACGGTAATAACAGCTTTTAATAACAGAATTGCAGTGTCTAATTTCCAACACTAATAACTTTATCCTTATCCAGAATACCAAATCCAGACTAAGTAGTGGTATTTCAGCAACTTGGCAAACGACTTCAAAGAAATTATAATTTTAACACTAAAATCTCTTAGTAACAATTTCTCGAAAATTTAATATCTCCACATAGAATAAAACAAAGTTGCTTCCCGCCGTCTGTACGCAGATCGTGCAAATTACCCAACATATTTTAATGCAGTTTTATCAAAAAACAGACTAATCAAGAGGAAGGTTTTTCATGTACAATACATGCATATTATAACAAAAAAGCCAAATATTAAAGATTTTTACTGTGATATCGCAAATGCATACGTGCTTAATCGGCGATTATTCAATCGCCGGTTTAGGTATTGATTAAATTCTAAACTTATACGTACTTATTCGGCTACAATAAATAGTAGCCACGATTGTCGATTGTTTTTTAAACTGACCAAAGGATTTCTGATAAGTTTTAACGACTGCCATTTATCTCTAAACATTATAAAACAAAGTCGCCCGTCGCGCCTGTTTGTCTGTCTGTTCGTGATAAATTCAAAAGTACTGGACGGTTTTTCTCATAGTTTTCAACAACAGATAGAATAATTTCTGAGGAAGGTTTTGGTGCCTAATAAGTTCTTTTTTTTTTGTAAATTGGGCGACAAATTAAATAGTTAAATTCAATTCAGTAATTCAGTCGTCGTTCGAAATAGATGTTACTTGTTAGTTTTTGCAAGCAGGTAATGACTGGATGCATCTATGTAAGAAAAATAATGTACATAAGTAAATATGAACTCTATTACTCGTACAAGAGCGAAGGTGGGCCGGGTCGCTTTATTATATCCAAGATATTGTTAATAATATAACTATTCTTTGTTTCAGGTATAAAACCAAGTACCCTGTGAAACGCCCAACAGGACCGCTACTTTAAATAATAAAACAAAATGACGTAATAATATTTTTAACAAATTCGACAAATGATATGTATGTAGGTGAATAGAAATGGGTATCCAAAGGTGATATTCGCAGAAGATGGCCACCGATAGACTGCCATTACACATTTGCAACTCAATAAAACAATACTGGTTAAAGACAGAAAGGAGATTGCTCGTATGCCAACTGAATAATCGAAAACCGAAGCTAAAAGTACTGGAGAAAATAAAATTAGTGTTATTATTAGTGTTACTGTTGAGTGTAAATTCGAGTGGCAATAGTTACAGTGGTAGGAATTCTATGTTAAGGACTAGAGTGATTGGCACGAGGTACGGGAAGCTTCAAGGTGTGATAATGCCAATGGATCAGCATAAATACTTGAAGCCAGTTGAAGCGTATCTCGGCGTGCCGTACGCTACACCTCCAACAGGATCTAATAGGTACGTAAAATTTTAGTTTTATTGTAACATTGACTAGAGTCTAGTTTTCATAAATATGGATACGTTAAGATTAGTATAATTTTTATAGTACTTTTTAAACTTTACTTCATGTCATAAAATCGACTCTTTTCTGTCACGTGAGACACCTTTCCTAGGGAGTGTTTTTGAAACTAAATTAGGATTAGGCACTAATCTACCACGTTACCTAATTATGGTAGATTAGTGCCTAACAAAACAGAGTTGCACCAGGGATTCTAACGATCCTGAGATCCACGTTAGAGGCAGGAATTTGAACATTTAGGGTATAATTAATTTAATTTAGTTAAGATTGACGTCTTAAAAGATACTTTCAGACATTTTTAGTACTATCTTTATAAAATACACAAAGATTCAAAATAAGACAAAAAAGTCACTAATCATAATGATAACAAATGGAAATTTTAAATAAATAAGTAATATATACTCGTGTAATGGCAAAATAATATTTTAGACATCATATATTGTAGTGTAGTGTAGTGTAGTGTATTTATGATAGCTCAAAAAATAGTTCATAAGCCACAACAGCTGATAATAAGAACAAAAAAACTGTTTCTAAAAAAGCAAAAAATTCATTTTAAAATTTTTATATTTTGTTAAAATTTTTATATTATGTTGAAATATGAACAGGGTAATAATTTTGTCGTGTTGAAACTTGTTTCAAGTATCTTATAAACACAGCGCTGCGGACATACGAGTATAACGTTCACAATGGGACAAAACATAAAATGTACTTCATTTATGGACCATCTTCTGGTGGAATATTGTTATTTTAAATGGTTTGCATTAAGTAACAGGTTTTATCAGTGGACACTCACGAATGACTGTGAGATATAATATAATGAGTTTTTTTCACGGTTTTCCAAATCAATCAATCGTACCATCATCAGAAATCAATATTATATGACATGCCAATAAATGATGCAGATTTTCTTTAAATTATATACATATACATATGAATATTGGTTTTATATCGTCATTTAAATTTACTTAACTTAAATACTTACTTACCTTCTTTCATCTATCATTTCTGTTATTTTAATACTTAATTTCAATATTTTTAAAATGCAAATGTCTCTTGACGTTCGCTCGCTTTTAAGACCAATAATGAATAAGTTGAAAAATAAAAAATGTCTACATCTCGTAACGACGTCTTCAAGACACCAATTCAGCTATTCAACATAGAATATCTTTCCAATTTGGAAACTTTACTACTAAAATTGGGACCAATATTCATAATTGAAATATAAATTTCATTCCCGTCTGGACTATTTGCTTTAATAATACCAATTCGAGCGAACATTTCTAGGGGTTTCAAATCGAAAACTCGTGAGAAATAGATTGAAACTATGAAATTGTATGACAAATCCCACGGTTTGTTGCGACGTTCTCAATTTATTGAATAGATCTATCTAGCCAATTTTAACTTATTAATTTTCAATATTTATTACGATTAGCTGTTACGGTCTGCATATAAAAAAGTTAATTTATCAAATCTGTACTCTTCTCTTCTCTTGTAGATTCTCTTGTAGATTTTAACTAATAAGCAAAATTTATTCTCAAAAATACTACTACATATACATATGTATCTTTATTAAGACATTCTTCACTCTTTATTATAAAACTACCCGATATAAAATCAATAGCAGATATTAATATTAATGGATGAAGATGTTACTTCTCGAAAAAACTGATTTTTCCACACCACATATGAAACATTCCAACTTAGCTCTTTGGCAGCAACGTGTGCCTATGAGTGGTGTGACGTATTCAGTGAAGGTTTAGTAGAAAGAAGTATACTGTACTTACCATAGTTCTAAATTATAAAGATGGTACAACCAAGACATTTCAAATTTTACTTTGTACTGGATATTCGATTAACCATTTTTGATTACCGACATTCGAACCAATAGTTCAAATCACAAGGTACAAGAAACATTACGGTATATACCGGGTACTCACGATTAACGCTTTTTAATTGCCGATATTTTGAACCAGTTGCTTTGCTCGTTGTCACGGCGAAATTACGGTAGCGGGGGAAACTGTTGACAGGTGCTAGTGATAGATTAATGTATCTACCTTACGTCTAGTTCGTTTTTCTTTTTTGTTTAAAATCCTAGGTCTAAGGAAGGTTTTCTTTCAAAGCCAACGATGTTGGTGACGCCTATGGTTCCTGTGGTTATGGTTTACATATGTCTATAGGTGACGGTGACTGCTTTTCATCAGGTGGCTCATTATTTCGTTAGACTAATATATAACAAAGTATAAGATGTCATTTATTGAAAATAATGTATCTAGTGAGGACATAGTAATAGGCATATTCCTGATCGAATTTACATGTATTATTATTTTTATCCAATTTTCCGATGAAAATGATACGGAAAACGTTGAAAGGCAATGAATTGAGGGCAAATAAAGGAATATGATATGCCAGTGATTCTATATTTTTCTATGTGCGCCCTTTTTAGATAATTTCGTTTTACACATTTGGTTGCATGGGTCATAGTCACGGCTTAACTGAGTGTAACTGAGTTTAACCATGGTCACTAGATATGCAACTGGTTCTACATTTACTTGTATAGCTCATGGTTACGGCTTATCTGAGTTTAACCGTGACCGTTAGCCATGCAACTCGGTCAAAATATCGGCACTTAAAAAGCGTCAATCGTCAGTACCCGTTAAATATAGAGTAAAATGTATAAATTCTCCGATGATATTAGTTTAAAAACCATCATTTTATACAATTTTTTGTTAAATTATAATAAACGTTTCAACAAAAATTTTATCATTTTATTAATATAACGATACGGGGTTCGAACTGCTTACGTTAGGCGCTGAAATTGCATTACCCATAGTCATCTCATCATCATCATCATCGCTGATCTTGTACATGAAATTGGTTATGAAAGCCTATTTTACCAGAAAAAGAAACAATTCTTTAAATGTATTGGTTATTAATTTGTATAAATTTCTTCCCAAAGGTTTGCACCAACACGAGCGCCGGCTCCTTGGGACGATGTGAAGACAGTGGACACGATGGGTCCAGTCTGCCCCCAGCGGTTACCAGACATCGCCAACGAGACCCTCGTCCTGGAGCGGATGCCCAAGGGCAGGTTGGAGTACCTCAGGAGGTTGCTGCCAAGACTGAAGAACCAAAGCGAAGACTGTTTGTACATGAACATTTATACACCGGTTCAAGGTTAGCAAATATACATTTCAAACACTATCGAAAACAATTTTGGTCTAAATACTGTCTAATTCAGAGGTCGACAACCTTTAAGAAAGAGCCAAAAGTTGCAAACCACTAAAATATGTTCAAATAATTTTATATCTCTCTGTATATTCCAATTTCGACATTTTCACCGGCAAATAGCTTTTTTATGGGGAGTATACAATACAGTGCAGTACGGTGGGATATATGCAGTATATAAAATAGATAGTTATATCTATGGATAAATTTTTATGGGTTTTGTCAATAAAATAATGTATGGTAACTTGAGAGCCAATATTTCCATTGAAAGAGCCGCATGAGGATCGCGAGCCGCAGGTTGCCGACCCCTGCTCTAAGTGAATATTTTTCAAACATATTTTCTATCTTCTGCTCGAGACTTAGTTCATTTCAATTTTCATGTTTTTCCAGACCGTATCGGCAAAGTTCTCATGTATTAAAACCCGTAACATTCAATTTTACATAACCTTTTTATTTGAAGACCGATTGAAAGGAAATGAACACTTAATGAAAAGTGAAGTCAACTAATATATGTGAATATTGTGCTCATATTTGTGCTCGCACATATGTGTTACTATTCCTGAGGACTAAGATAGTCATCTCGCTTCTAAATATAGCCGGGTGCAGCACATCTACAACTGATACACAAGAGTTTCTTCACGGAATACTATGAGGGTAGTGTGTGAACTACAGCTCTACCACATATCACCGTTTCAAGAGTACGGATATCTTGAAAATATTTTTTTTTTCGATAACCAGTAAACTCTCATGCCGGTTATCTTATATTAAACTTTTTTTGCAGCCCATGGGCATCTACGTCCATTCTCAAAAATTGCCTTACGTCGTACATAGACCTGCTACTCCTGAAGACTTAGACGGTCGCCTCGCACCTCAATGTAGCTGGGTACTGTATCCCACCAAGTACGAGAGTAGCTTCACGGTGTATTATGTAGGTGGCAATGGTACCATGTACTATACTATACATCTACCATCTGTCTCAAAATATCGGATTCTGGAAACGGTGAACAAGTTTTATAAACCTCTTTAAATAATTACACAACCTATAATTGCTGCAAGGTTGAAATAAGTATTACTGCCGCGAGCAAACAAGGAGTCCTTAAAACAGCTTTTAAGCTTTAAAGCTGGAAACATTACATGCAAACACTTGAAACTTGTAACATCTCTATTTTCGCTTCGGAGCTTAAAATAGAAGCCTATTACGAAGCCAGTCACGTAGGTCTTGCTGGAAATAAAACAATAACAAGGGAATATTTCACACACAATCCTACATTCGCCTTATCTCCTCACCTACAGGATGTTTCCGCACCGCGCTCCCGTATTCCGTGCCCAACGGACTTGAACATATTCCATATCACAGGCACGCACAATTTATTTCACTATATCTAAGGGACTTGTTTCAGTAGCAGGTGACTGAGCTAATATTTCAAATAGTAAGTGCTACGATACTTTGATAATATGTTTCTCTCAATCATTCATATATTTCAGAATACCAAATAAGCGACCTAGAAAATTTCAATAGCTTTTTATGTGAGAACACAAGCAAATTAAAATGCAGCTCGTCTGATGTTAAGTAGTCACAGCAGCCTATAAACACACATACTCTAAACAGGACTGAAGTTCTATTTGAGCTCTTACGTAGATGCTACTCTTGAGGACTAATATAGTAGTTTCCTTATACCTGTAGCCGTTACCCGCACCTCTCTAACCGGAACACGAGGACTGCTTCATTACAGATTATAAGGAAGGCGTTGGTACGGAAAATAGGGAGGTAATTTAATTATAGTCCTATCACCTGGACCTGGTCATCGAAATACTACTATTAGATATTAATAAAATAATATAGTAAGAAAGCAATTTAAAAGTGCCGTAATCATTATACGGTACCGTTTTGCCATTAGCATAGCAAGAAACATTAGTTTCCGTGTAAATGAAAGACTATGTGGTCATTACTACGATAAATGGTAATCCTGTTGAAGTTGAATTTGAAATAGTGTGAGGTCCAGTTGGGTTTCTCAGAGTATAAATAAAATAGGACTAAAAAATATACCCCATAATTCACTCAATGGAAGTAAATGTTTTTTTATTGTGAAAGATTAAGGAACATGCAGGCCTGATGTTAAGTGGTCACTGCAGCCCATGGACAACGACGTTCAATCTCAAATAGAACAAAAGTTCTATTTAAGGATGGACGCTGATGCGTTCCTACTCTAGAGGACTAAGATGGTCGCCTCCAATAATGTGTATCACTAACCGAAACACAATACATGAAGAACATGTCGCTTTACGGCGGGTTATGAGGGTGGCGGTGGTGCTGCCCCGACCTACCTTGAAAACCTAATAGTTGACATCGTCTTTTAACTATTGTGACCATATAACATTACTTCTTCAAAACTTTTTACTCCTCGAGCGATAAAGTCGTAGATAGTCTACTCATTCGTGGCAAGACGTTAATCAATAGAGCAGAGAATAATCATTAACATAATTTTTTTAAGTTTTTTTATTTCTCGAGCGATAAAGTCGTCGATAGTCCACTCGTTCGTGATAAGACGTTTATACACAGCGAAGAGAATTATCATGAAGATATAAAGATCACGCGTCACTGCATTCGTTATGGTAGACTTGCGAAGAACGTTTGTCGCTACAGGGAGCGTCATGGTTCGATTGACGCTAACACAGAGGAAAGCTATTTACTTTTATGAGTATGAATATCATGACGTTTCTGACGCTTTCTGTGTAGTTCATTCGTGGTAAGTTTAACGGCAAACCTTTAAGTTTAATACTGGAGAATGATTCATATAGCTGCTACATCTATTTGTAACGTGAAGCAGTTCTAAAATTTCATTGGAAAAGTGTACCTACACTAGAACCTTCTATGTAGTCTTATGAGTCAATTAATCAAGCAAGTCATCACATAACTATAATATGGAATACCTCGAAATTAATTATAATAAATGTCTATATTAAACAACCTAGGTGGACTTGTCGTGGATGTGTCCACGCGGCATAATGCCAAGAGAACAAAGCTATGCTGAACAGCTATGACAATTCTCTCTGTGAGATATGAACTAGCCCTTTTGTCATTTCAACTCTTGTGAATCAAAATTAGATCTCATTTTACTATGTACCGAGTACTCATAAATAACGATTTTTTATGTTTGATTATCGATATTTTAGACCAGTTGCATTGCTCGTGGCGGCCTACCCTTTAGCCGTAACCACGAGCCAGTAAATGCGTATGTAGTAAAATGAAAAAATACCGCGACAATATTAGTTGAAAATCATGTGAGACTTATTGTTTAGTACTCAGGCCACAAGGAGTACAGTTCAAGTCAAGCAAAACAAACACATAATAACTGATAAATGGAACATCATAATGTATATTTCTTATAACAAGAAAGTGGTAACGCATATTTTTGTACTACATACTTGCCTTTAGTTATAGCCAGGTTTCGTGCATAACCCTAGCTATACAGACATGTTTCTTGCATAATCTGTTAAATTTAATAAACGTTATATAAAATTCGAGCAAAATTTACCTTCAAACGTCAACGTAACTTCGAAGCTATGCGCTTTGAACATCGCCTCATTTACTAAGCAAACTTGTTCAAAAGGTACTTTCTTGAGTAACACCAAAATTCTTTCATTGAGCAAACAAAAAATTCAACGACGCAGATAAAGATCAAAATCGTTACACGAATTATGACATCGTTTTCCTTAAAAATGTGTGAATATATGTATGAACATTTGAAGGTCTTATCTCAATTATAAAAGATCGTTTTAGAACGAAAATAAAATACGAGTATAAGATAAATATTAAAATATACTATACAATATGCTATACAAATGGTAACCCAAAGCTTCTTGTAATAGAAATATTATAAGTCTGTATAGAGTACAGTAGTAAGATACTAGTCTCTTGACGAAAGGAATCCGGGGTTTGTACATGAAATTTTTCGAAATTGTAAATATTCTTAATTAATAATAAATTAGTTTACTAGAAAGGAAAACAAGATGAAACGCGATAACCTGAAAGTTTGCTGTAAGGTTTTAAGAAATATTTAAGAGATTTACAAACTTCACAGTTTGTAAATTTTCTTAGATCTTGGTGATGGTCTCCAGTGTGATTTTTGCTCACCGCACTCATTCTGAGTAGATTTCCTTGCTAGTATTGAGAGCATAATAGATGATGTTGATGATGATGATGACATGCAAACTCAGCATCGACAAAAAACTGTACGTAAAAAAATCCATTAAAAATAAATTTTCGTAGCCAACATACATCAAACTGACCGATTACCATAATAGCTTTGGTAACATTAAATTCATTGTTGTAGGTCCGACCATTATTGTTATGTAAAAAATTACTCCCATGTTTTATTCAAACCAGCAATTATCCGGTTGTTCGCTTTCATAAATTATACAACAGTGGAACGACAAATGTAATTCCATCGTTGCATTTTCAAAGAAAAATATTTCGCTTCAACATATTATCGAGTAATTTCTGCAATGGATTTGTTCCTGGTAAATTCAACTACGTTCAACCGGAAACTTTACGAATAATGAAATGAAATATGCTGAAAACGTGAAATGTATTTATGCGAATGAGAAAATTGATTAAAGTGATGTCAGCGTATGAAATGTTGATTCAAATTACGATATTCATATATTATTTTTACTGTAAATGGGGATAAATATTTAATACTACAGTTCTTAATGAGAAAGCATTTTATGATAAGTTTAATAATATAAATGGTATGGTTAATAAAAGTGGCGACACAAATAGCAATTTGACACATTTCATTTGAGGCAAAGTTATTGTTTATAGAAATCAGTTACAGATCCAAAGCGTCTAGAAGGCTTACGGCCTATAACAGTAACTTACATTTCTACGTCCAAATACGAAATACCACTTACATACATACATATACTTAATCACCCCCTCCTTGTTAAAATAAACATTTTAATATAGCAAGTAATAATCTTTATGACATATTTCTACAAATATGTTTCTCTCCACATCTGGTGAAGACCTGGACCTGGAGTTTTATTGCTGCAATACGAATACTGGTATTACCATAGTCAATTACACCAAGATTGAAGAGTCTTCAAAGTAAAAACTGCTACACCTTGTATTATTAATTTATTTACAGACGTTATTTCATAATTTTTTGCTTGATCTTTTTATTTCTTCGAAAACATTATGTATAGGCAATTAATTCCTAATATTTAAAATTGTTTTTAAAATAGAAAGATTTAATATTTAAACGCTTAGTCCAAACTTAAAACGTCCAGTCAGATTTAAAATAGATTAAGATTAAAGAAAAGCCTTAGAATTCATACTGTAATATAAAGTCATTTCCAAAGGAAGTCGTAATTTAAGCGGCAAAGAATAAAGACTCCTTCTTCAGCCCTCTAGCTCAATAAGGGAAATTCCTCTGTGATTTAACTGCACTAAATTTTAATACTTTATGTCAATAGTTTCTATTGAAACTAATGAAACGTCGCCCGCACGCCCGTAGAGGCTTTCCTTCGGCTTTCAGACGAAAATTTTAATCATAGTCCACAATAGCGTCCCCTTTTTCCATACGAATAGTTTTATGGAGCGAAAATTTTCTACGTTTTCCAACAATAGCTTTTTTAATGTTTCGTTGTGTTTTAAACGCTCATCGAAGAATGGTGTGAATAATACGTGTACGAACAAGACCTGTTTTTATTATTTCCTCGCTATACAATAGATTCCCTTCCTTAATTTCATGGTTTCTTAACTGTGAAAAATTTTATTGTTCGTTTGTTTTTCCAGTCGTTAATCTTCCATTATTATATGCATCAAATGGTTTATTACCTATCGATTTTAAGACACCGATTTTCTTTTTTAATTACGCTTTTTCCTGCGGCTTTACTCACGCTGAAGTGGATATTACGAAATACGATACAATCTTTTAACCTCTATCCATTGATTTCTGTGTTCGTCACTCACATTAATTTTACATAACATTACATTTATAGTAAGATCTCGAAATCATCTTTATCTACGGTACATTTCTAATTAAGTAAATACTAAATATATTTTGTAAAAATGAATAGATGAAGACTAAGTAAGAAGTTGCCATGTTCATGAAACCTTTAGTCGTATATTTAAAAATAACTTATTCCGTAACCAGTATGTCTTTTGCCATTTTGACATAATATTATATTTCAAATGACATGCCATTTTATCACAAGATCTGCGGTATATCCACTGAGGAAATTCGAAAATATTTAATATTTATATACGAAACGTTTGACATGCATACAGTTTACCGGATCTGGTCTCTACTTCGCCAAAGCTGTTCGGTTCAGAGATGCAACGTTGAATTTCGTATCTTTTATGCTTATTTGAAGCGTCTATACCCCACGGCTCTTGTAGATCGTATATCTACGAAGTAAATTTAACGAACGAACGTTCGTTTCAACCGACATAAAAACGAGAAGTAAGATTAGTTTTAATACGTCACGATTAACGACCGTAACGAAAAATCGTTAATCGTGAGTGCCCGTTTCATAGCAAAAAGTGTACATTTCGCGATGATATTAGTTTAAAATGTTGACATTGCCGTAAAATATCATAAACATTTATCCACTTACTTATAAGTTGCGTTTTTATGTAAAAAATAAGATATTCGGTTGATTTTTTAATTCATTGTTCCATCGTTTAATAATCAAATTGGGATATCCTTATTTATTTGTGAAAGTATACTGTCCGTCTTATTCCATTTAATTGAAGTTACCCCAAAGGGTAGAAAATTCGGGAAGAAATTGTATATTGGAGTTAAGTTTAAATTTGAATTGAGTAATGTGGAAGAAAATATTATACCTAAGGACGGCAAATTAGGCGGTGAAATTTAACATTTTACTCAAGTTTATATTATATTACATTTGATTAATGTGTCTATGAATTTATAGATACGAATAAAAACACATATGAAAGAAATGATCACCCCTAAGAGTAGAAATAGAAGTTGCAATTTTCTTGCAGACGTTTATATACTTAAAATTATTTCTTAAGTTATTAATATTTAATATTAATTGGTTTCTGATTTGATACTACTAAATAAATCTTAAGTAAAACTTGATATTCAGTTTGATGTAATTGTAATTTTAATCCCTGGAGTTTGTGCCATCATATCCACGAGAATTCAACTTTTGTTTTATGTAGAAAAAGTCGCAAACGAGCTTGCTGAATATCTGATATTAAATGCGAAGGAGCCTATAATGAGCATAGACATCCACGTTCAACGTCAAACAGAACTAACTCATTGCCTGAATTGCGTGCACAGATACATTGGTACTCCTATCGACTAAGATGGTCGCCTCTCTTGTCTCTTATCTGCTTTATAGAGGGGTTATGAGGACGGTGATGATACCACCCCGACCGTACCTACCACCTTAAAAACTGGCCTGAAATGTGTAAAAACACTTAATATACATATGTTACGGTAGTTTTAGTACAGTTTTTCACACATATAGCTACTTAACGTAAAGTAAGTATAATTCGGTCTGTGCGAAGAAAGTTGCAGGTGGAATCCAGTTCAAAGTATATGACTGTAAAATCACACGAAAGTACCCAAAGAAGGAAATTTGAAAATGTTCAATGTTTAAACACGAAAGATTTCTGCATACTTTACCGGATACACGGATATGATCTTACCCCCGGCAAAGCGTGTTCGGCTCAGCGCTACGACCTTCCTTGAATTTCGTATCGACAACTTAGTAGATAGGGAACTTTAAATTTTGCCGTAGTTTTTATTCCACTATATCGTAACCCAAAATAGGGTTGTGTGTTTTATCTGTGCCTCTACATATATAAGTATCTATCTCCCTATAATTATTTTCATCTTAATCTTGAGCTCGATTTTGAAAATCATCGTCATCATTATTCTGATGATCATTACTATCATCATTATCACTGGCATCATCATTTTGTTCATTATTATCAACGTAATCATTTTGCTTAATATCATATTCAATATAATCATTATCTTCGATCTTCTCAGTACCATCATTATTATCAATATTATCATTATTGTTATTGCCGTCATTGTCAACTCATTACTGTCTCATTGCTGAATCTGGGTCTCCGCACTGAACAAGAAAGTTTAGATCATAGCCTTTATTACTATTCAGGTGGCTTGAGTGCTCGTTTGCTATTCGTCTCAAACATACAAAAAATGTGTTATATAATTTCTGTTACCTAAATAGAAACAACTTTCTACTATCTTGAGATAAATCAGAAATAAAATGTCTAGACGTAGTAAAATCAAATACGTATTTATCCTTTGAACTAGCAGCGTAATAAGCAAAATTTTATATTTCATCTACAAAGCAAGCACTAAAAACTCGCGATTCTGAAGCAGATGAGAAATGTAGACAAAAAGCAACGGATGCGCAGATATTTAGTGCGGAGTTGAACGACCTGGAGTTTGCTGGAATTTTGATGTTTCTAGATTTTATGTTGAAGTTATATCATTGCTTAATTCATACATTTCACTATTTTTACATAATTTTATTATGTAATGAGTGAACTATTTTACGGAGTCTTACATGCCGGATACACATTATTGGAGACGATCATCTTTGTCCTCAAGAGTAGGAACGCATTCGCGTCC
>DWON01005368.1:0-15013 GCA_018251015.1 Phocides pigmalion okeechobee | reverse complement strand
TGGAGTCGTTTCAGACCATATGAGTTTATCATTTAGATAATCATTGGTTTTATAATACGCCTTTTTACACAATGTTTTTTTAATAACTATATATATAAAGCATCTGTGACTGACTTCACTAATACCCCTGTTCTAAATTATGTAAATTGACACTTATGGGCGACAATTAATGCTTCATATCTGGTGGACTGCATGTTGTTGTCACTTTCAATTGGTACAAAAAATGACATTATAAAGGTAAATTTGCATTGAAATACTTGCCGTTATTTACAGCTTATGATTGATGTGGAATTCTGACGAGTCGAATAACGTCACTGACATGACGAGTAAATAATTTTATTGACTTTTATTATCTTTGCTGTGACGTAAGTTTTAATAGAAGATAATGTAATGTGTTTTGAGTAGGTTCTATGTACAGTTGATGATATTAGTTTTCGCTACTTAAAACTGCAACATTTGACGTTGTAATAATACTTGAATAGACGTAATTACTGATGTTCGCTGAACACTCTCTCGCTCGACTGAATGCTTTCGATCACTAAGTAATTTATTAGTTCTCTAAAATACTGAGTATTTTATTGTAATGGTATGAACTGAAATTATTTTCATGTATTTTCTTCTATTGATTTGGACAAAGTGGACATTATCATTATTACTTTATAATTTTATTCAAGTGATATATGACGTTATTCTTTTAATTTTTTATGACAAGTTTATTTATTGTTAATACGCTTATACACTGGTTTGTTCAACTATATGTTTCACTGTAAAGTCGAAATACCAGAAGACAAGATGCTGAGTGATCGCTGCGGCTACATTTTATGATATATTAAATGCTTTTATTAAATATGTTATTTAAATAGGAAACGAGAGTGCCACCTGATGTTAGGTACATACTCACTGCAACTCGTGAACATGACGATCTAACACTAGGTTTAATTTCTATCTGAAATCTTATGTAGACGCATTGATACTTCTGAGGTAAAATAGTGTCTTAGCTCGTAGGTGTAGCCGGAAACCGCACATTTCCAACCGAAATACGTCAGCATTGTTTTTCATGGTAACAGTGGTACCTCCTCGGACGAATAGTTCTATCACCGGTCAAGTTAGCTCATATTTCACCCGTTCGCAGTTGAACAGCTACGTTATGTTGGATTTACGCTTACAGAAGCAAATGAGCTGGACAAACACAAATAAAAAATTACGAATCCGTTTTGAGATTCCGAATCGTTCGAGGTATTTCTAAGTCTGAACGATAATTGGTCAGACAAAGAGAGTGTGGTGCCGCCTCTAAGTAGTTTACAGTAGCTTGTTTGGTTACGTTTCCGTTGTAGTTCAGACTTCTCACAATGTTGGTTTTGACGGACAGAGCACTTCTTTTAAGGCACAGATTTTTTAAACATAACGCTTGCCGTTTTCTACGCTCACAACCTTACATGGACTAGGATTCCATGTGTTGTGGGCAGCGTTGCAAAACTACACACACCCCAAAAATACCTGTGAAAATTTTAAAATATGATAATTTTTTTAGTTTGTATTATTTAGTGTCATGGGGGGTGTATTTCCCTCCAGCTTTAAAAACAAGGACGAGGCGTTCCCTGATCTTGATCTGCTATTTCGCTAACGCCATCTATTGAATCCATTGCGAATTAATTATTCTGTTTCAATAAGGGGTAGGGTTTGCTGAAGCTGAGCTAGTGTATGACTCTACGAAGCAAAAAATAAATGAAGAAAGTATCTTAAATAAAATAAAAAATCCAGATTTGCAGGCCTATACTTTTAAACAATTTATATTATTTAAGTTTTATAAGTAATAAATGTGTAATCCACTTCAAGTAGTTTTTTTTTTCTATGGAGTTGATTGTAGATATTCGTGAGTACTTATTAGGTGGACTGGATGTTTGTTTCGTACTTCCATTAAAAAGGTGGCATTGCATCTCCGACCTCAGAAGCAGGAACAAATGGACGATAAAACTCAGGCAGGACTTCTATCATATCTGAAGCTTCAGATGGCAGGCAGTGTCCATCTGATATCAAGTGGCCAAGCTCGTTTGCTGCGTCCATTGCTTAAGAAAAACCAAGTTCATCGAAACAAACGATTGTAAACGAATTAAGACACGTATCGTGTTGCTGTTATAAATATGTTGTGGTTATTTATCCGTTTAAATTGATTTGCGGTGACAACAAAGCAATTTGCTAGCTAATGGCGGTTTTCCTAGAATCAAATGTTGGCGCCGGTAAACTCATTTTTATGCATGAACGTAAATGTTACGTTTAAATAATGTTTAGTGTATTATTTTTAATTCGTTTGAAAAGAAAAGCTTCATACATACACGATAATCATTTCTTGTACACACATAGCACTGCAATAGTATTCCATGTTTGTGTGATATTTGTGGTGAAGAGCCGTAGGCTATCTGATGTTAAAATACTATTTACGTAGATGGCCTACGCAACCCCTATATTCACTTATAATCTCTAACAGAATTGAAGTCCTATCTGGGCTCGTACATATACGTTGCTACTCGTGAGGATTAGAACCTGTCCAAAATGTCCTGAAAATTTTCTTCAATGAGGTATATAATGATAACATTTAAATGAAATTTTCAAAAACAATTATAATAAAAGCCTAACTTAAACCTAATCTACAGCTTATTATTACTTTCACCATTTTATTTGGTTATTGACAGAACTCAAAATCAAATTCTAAAATTCTCAAATGGCGGTGTTTTGTTAGTATTTCCAAATGTTTTGTCCAGTTCAACATCAAACTAAGGTCTCAAAAGACTTCATCAAACAACCCTGTCCTCCCCAGGTTGCCTACACACCGATAAAAACCCGTGAATAGGGAATCGCGGACGACAGCCGGCGACAAATATTGACATATTTCAGAGAAGGGCCTTTTTGACCCAAATACATTATTCTCAGAAACTTCTTGCGTGTATAGAACAAAAAATGTGGCTACTGCATCTTTGTCAAATGGTAGCGGATATTAACATTCCTTGAGTTTACCTACTGGTATTACGTATTACATTCTATCTAACTGTGATCAGTCGCGTTTACCGATCCTCATCTCACTTTACTATACAACAGATGCTCTCAATCAACGATTTCTACTTGTTTAGCCGTGACCACGAGCCGTACAGTAAACAGTAAAACCGTACTTACCTTGATATACCACATGACCATTAATATTTTTTATTTATCTTGTTACAGTGCATACCTAATAAGTAAAAAGCAATGTGTGTGTAAAATTGAGGACCAAAAAATGTATGCTATAAATTCCCTTGTATTTGTTTTGCTGTTACAGTGCGCCTCAAAAGTCTTGGGACTTGTTGTTTTTCAACGGTTTTGCTTACTGAGTCGTGTCTCGGCATAATAAGAGTACAATGTAGATACCTACATTACATATTATGTCCCTTGAAAATTGTTTATAATAGGCTAGTTTATAATAACTTTTATATTCTTTGCTTGAAAATCGTTTTACTGGTGATTAACACAGATAAGAAGTGGTAAAATAAAGATTTTGTTTATTTATTTTTTAAAACAACATAAACAAACATCACTACGTAAACAAATTCTACAATCCGTTCTTAAAATGATTACTTTTGTTAATTATGATTTCAGTCAATAACCGAATATAAAAACCCTTGTTTGGTATCTTCATTGATTCGTTATTTAGATCTTTGTTTACAAGCTTCCCATACATAACGCATTTATAATTAAAAATCTTTAATTATTTGATCGAAACAAAAACGTTACATAACATAACTCTAATCACCGCATATTCCCCCATAAATAATTAGGTAGAAACGTCACCCTCTGTGGGGCGACAAATCATTACGCATATGTTACCCAAAATACATTTAGTCAATGCTGGTAAGTATTAGTTATGTTGGGTGTCTTTGCATATAAGGAAGGCTACAAATGGGAGTTTATTAGCGTTTGTGAGTACTAAACGTATAAAAAAATATATTATTTTTTTAATTTAGAATAGCATTGAATGGATGTCGTCTAGTGATATCATAAACTCTTGTGTGTTTTAGATGGCACTAACGGTCTATCTCAGTCATTATCCATAGATGTCAGGCGCTAAAGGGAGACTCTCCGGATATATTTAAAGCATCTGATAGACGGGTCGACTGGTAACCATAATTTAAACGATTTGCAAAATAGAAAATGAATAAGACAGATATATAAATTTCGACTTAAAAGTCGATCAAAGAGGTGATTGAAACGATTCCTAATTCGCAAAATTTTTAGACAAATATCAGTTTTTGTTAAAAAGTAATTTTGCTTTTTGCAATCATTTTGTAGTCACATTAACGATGACATCTTCGTGACTCCAATCTTCAAGGGTATTTCTCAATTGCCAATCAATCTCAACATAACTTCGTTGATTATCTTAGCGGTTTATCACTTATCCAAACAATTAAGGCTGACATTAAATCATTTCAAAAATGTGTTTTCTGCATAATTCGATGATTTGTTTGCCTAGAAAAAAATAGAGATATTTTTTAGGAATATTTTTATTTTAGTTACTAATTGTATGTATATATATCTGTAGTATTACTACAGTTTGATTTTTTTTTGGGTTGTGAATATGAAATTATACTAAAATACTGACTGACATTATTTTCATTAACATTTATAAATAAATCTATATGTTCACCATAGAAACAAGGAAACACGAGCATTGTGTACAATTTTTATAGCAAAATACGTATGACCAAGCAAATAGTAGACACTGATGCATCGTACAAAGAACCAGATGCACTCCCGACCATGGAAGCGACTCTGTAATACTTTCCTTAATTAGCTTTGAATCTAGAACCACGTGTAGGTATTTTCTGAACAGCTAGCAGCTCGAGTGCTTGCGGGTGACGCTCCAACGCTTCAATAAACGCTCAGTTGTAGGCACCCTAAGCATGCCACCCTTGTGCCGTGGTTTCAACGTATTAATTTCGTAATATCTCATTCGAGTGCCCCGTTTGATTCGTTTCGTTTTGTTCCTACTTAGCTTCGCACGTTAATTTGTAAATGGTTTCGCCTAGTTAATTACTGATTTGCGATTTGCCAATGTACTCGTGCTAATTTGTTATGTTTTGTTGTGGTTGTTTATGTACTACGTATCGGCTGATTTGTTGTAAATTCGTATGCGGTTTGAGTTTCGTGGTCAAACGTGTTTGGTTGGATATTGTAATTTGTGATTTAATGTATATCAGTCGGTTTTAAATGTTAGTAATGATTTTTTTATATATTCGGAGAGTAGTAAACGAGTTTGCTAACCTAACGTTATCTAGCCGTTGTAGTCCATGGACATTTACATTTGTATGTAAATAAACAACAGGGCTGACCGACTGACTTTTGATTGCGTAGCTACTCCTAAGGATTGAAATTTTCTCGCATGTAAGTGTATCCGCGTCTCTCCCAGCGAAAACAACAATTTAATTTTACTACTTTCCATAAACGTTACTATGTTACTAACTATGATTTAAAATCTGCTGAAAAGCGACAAAAAACTTGCACAATCATACGTAAAACTACGTAAAATATACAAAAATACATTTTAAAACAACGTGCTGCACCGACATGGACTCCCTGAGGATTGTTTAGGTTTGGCTTTTATTATAATTAGTTTTATGGTAATTAAAAAATAAAATAATAATGAATATAGACACGTAAATACTAATACTAGAAATATAAACAACGTTATTGAAATATGAATTTTGATACTTGTGAGATAAAACGTAATATACGCTCTTATATAATTCCTCATCTCTAATTATAAGATACATACCATTTGCAAAGCGATAGATCAACCATTCGACGGGGGAGGTACCATCGCGTCCCTCATATTCCTTGAGTTTTTGTGCTTCGGTGATTGACACGCGGTTGCCAGCTATGCTTTCAAGCGAGGCAAACATTTGTGTTCACTCAAGTAGCAACGTATCTATGAACGACAAAACTAGTCTTTCTTTTACAGTTTGACGTAGATGTCTGTTGCAAAGGCCATTGAAAATCACATGCCTGCCCTGTCGTTTGCTACTTTTCCAACAGAAACATAAACTTCAGTCATTTGTATTGTATTATTTAGAGTTAATAAAGATATTTTTTTGCTATCACTGCCATTACAAGCCCCATTCTATCAATTCAATTAAGGAACACTTTTCCTTATTCACAAATCTCCAAAAACGACTTACTTACACGCATTACGTCACTCAAGAGTGCAGGTAAGTCATTAAAAAGGGAGATCGGACCAATCAGAGGCATGTAATCCTCTGCCGTGTCATAAGCAGCCAATTTGTACAGCGCCCTCTTTCTTACGCGTATAATATTAATATTTTCCACTTTATGATCACAGTAATTGTCGTTCGAATATTAAAAGTTGCGTTTGTTACGGCGCACGTGTTCGGTGTGTGGGGGGCCTAACAATAGACACCTACTGGTGGGTTGTGTCCTCACCTTTTTAATGTAACTTAAAAATTAACACTACGAAATAAATTGGCAAATTTATATTGATTTACAGTAGACAGACTGCTTATTTATATCTGTCATTCGGTCGTTGACTGCTAAACATTTACCAGATAAATTAGGATTTCTATGAACTAAGTAATAAATATTTCAATGGTGATTTATCATGTTGTCATTAATTGCCAAGTGTATGTACGTAAATGTATGCAGCACGTGTCCTCTTTTTTGTGAATTAACTTTGCAATTGATGGAAATGAATGGTAAATCATTTTTAAATGTTTGTGCTGTATTTATACGTTGGTTTGATAAAAAATGTATTTACTCTTACTTATTTATTTTTTTATGTGAGAAGAGTAGCAAAAGAGCATGCAAACCATCTGTGATGTTAAGTAGTCGCAGCCCATAGACATCTACGTTCAACCTCAAAAACGATCGAGATCCTATCTAAGGATCTGAGGACTAAGATGGTCGCCTCATTTCAAAGTGTAGCCGGCAACCGCACCTCTCCAGCCGAATACAAAGTAATACTTTCGGGCAAAATATAAGGGCGACGGTGGTACCTCCCCAGTCAAACTATAGTTCTCCCGCCCTTGTTTTTTTATAGGGAGCCTTACGAAAAGGCCATCTGATGGACAGCAGTCACCGTTGTAACAAAGAGTCGCGAGCATCGCTTGCTTTGAAGAAGAGCTCTCTTTGCAACTTTTTAAAAAAATCCCATATCATAGAGTTCACAAAATATCTTAAGTGGAAGCTCGTTTCACGTCTTGCACATACGTGGAAGAAAATCTTGCACGTACGTGGAAGAAACTAACGTACGTATCGAACTGTGATAGACCACCATGAATCTAGTTCATTTGGCAAGATATAGAAGCAAATAAAAATATATTTATTTTAATAAATTTATAAGCAGATTGCGGATTTTTTGATCCTATAAGCTGTTACCTCTTCGCAAGTTTTTATATCGGTGCACATATACAAATAATATCGCTGTGAATTATCTCTATCTGTACTTAGAAAATACATGAAAAAAACCTATTATTAGTGGCTCTTTTTATCAAAAATTATTTTTCAAATATCGACACTTAAGCTATCTCTATGCAAGATATTTCATTTAGAAAAAAAAAACATAAAATAATATGATATACATACGTATGTTTTCTTTAAAAAATCAAGATAATATATCCAAAAATTGTACTTTGCATTATTTTGTTATTATTTTTCTTAGTAATTGTAAGGTATAACAAGTTTACAAATACATTTTATCAAAATTTGATAAAGTATTTTTTATATACTATAAACATGTTTTATATCAGATGCTTGTGAGAGGTGTCATAACAATAATTTCTTTATTTCCCGCAGTGCCGCTGGCGCGATGTGTGATCGAGGCTATGGGGGTGCCATGAGCCACTTCCCCATGGGTCCAATGTCGGCTATGGGTGCGATAGGAACCATGGGGATATCTATGAACGGGCAAAGCCAGCAGAAGAAAACCCAGGAGGAGCACATTAAGCGGCCCATGAACGCGTTCATGGTCTGGTCCAGACTCCAGAGGCGGAAGATTGCTCAGGATAACCCAAAGATGCATAATTCGGAAATCTCAAAGAGATTAGGTAAGGGATTTGATTTTTTTACATCAAATGGTATCAGTAAACGAGTGCGCAATTTCATGGCTCGTGGTTACGTTTAGCCATAACCACGAGTCATGGAACTGGTTCAAAATAACACCAATTAAAAATCGTTAATCGTGAGTAACCGGTACATAGTAAATGTATAGATACCGTGATGATATTAGTTTAAAATCATATTGAGGATATTACATAACAAATCTTTAAATATCTCTGTTTTTTTCTGCTACTACATACATGTATTATGCATATAAATATTCCTGTTGAATCAGTATGTAATGTAACTATAAGTATCAAGATGTTTGTGTTTTGGAAGTTATATGGGATTAGCGTGCGAAGTATAAATCGCTATTTACGCGAAGAATTTTTTAGCACATTTTTTAAACAGATTCAAACCAAGAAGAAATCGAAAGATACAGCCAGTCATTTATAACATCACTAGTTTTTACCCGCGGTTTCGCTCGCTTTGAAGCCAAATAGTTTTTTGAAAAAAAAGTATCCTATGTCCTCTTTAATATCTTTAAGAATATGTGTTCAAAGTTTCATGATAATCAGTTGAGTAGTTTTGGTGTGAAAGCGTAACAAACAAACTTTCATTCACATTTATAATATTAGTATGTATTATAGTTAACTTACTCGCTAATCTAGTCTTACTCGCTCTCTATGAAACAAGTACCTAAAGCCTCAGTCTAAGGAGGGCTCATTGTGATTGCAAATTGATCAATCGCACTCACCTCTGCGCTGAATGGGCTTAGTTCCACCAATTCCATCCACTAGCCATTGTTGGCAGAAATTCATGCAAGATATTATCCCTCTTCAGGTGCGATATTCCTTATTGAATAATGGTAATACGTAAATACAACCGTTGTTTACTTTATATAAAACTAACTTTGCTCGTGTCTCTGCTTGAGCATAAGTTGATATTACGAAATTTCACACAACCTTTCAACCCAATTTTTGGGTTCCGGCCCATTGATTAGTCGGTTGGTAGAAATAATCCGTCCAATAAGGCCTGAAAAACAGAATGATTGAAATTTAGGTGGGTTTTGTATTTGGAAGGTTTTATGTGATGGGTACGGTCCATTAAACTTTGAGAACCAGTTTCTTAGATAATAACCAAGCTTTAAAAGTGCGTATTAATAAGCGTCCATTACTTATATTTTGATTAAGATAAACTATTACTTTCTACAAACAGTCGCTGTACGGTAGGTACGAAACAAGAAAACGGAACTAAGTTCTGTCGGCGTTACAAAGCACGCAGCCCATTATACCTGATTAGTTTTTATCAAAATTCATTTAGCGTAAGACACGACTTTGTTGCGAGTTCATTATACATGGACCGGAGCGTTTATAAATACAGAACGTGTCTTCAGGAGCCGCCATAGAAATTCGGAGTTGGACAAAAAATCCGCTAACCGTAAAAAAAGAACGCGCAATCAAGCCTGCAGAAGCCTCACAGCGGGGTACCGGCCACCGAATTAATCAACGACCCAATGTAAGCAAAATCCAGTCTAACAGAGAATTTAAAAATGTTCAGAAAAGGGGAGACACGGCCGGAAGAGTATGGAAAAATAAAACCAACGCGCCCGCCATTCTGGCGGTGACGGCGAGAGGAAACGCCATTTTCTATTTTTCCCTCCTTTTTTAACACTAGCCGTCCTTGTATGCTGTACCTAGTCGGATCGTAGAATATATAAGTTGTTCAATGTTTGTTACTACTGAATTTCGGTACGGTTTTCAGACACAGTGTACGAGTTAGGGGAGCGATGTTTGACGTACCCGTATAGCTTTTTGTATACGAGAATATTTTTATTCACTGTTACAAACGCCAACTGGAATGAGTTGTTTTGATGTAATATGATCGCGGAATTTATACATTTTCTATGTAACGTGTACTCACGGTTAACTGCTTGTCTATAATGAATCATTTTGACCTAATATGATTGCGAATTTTATATATTTTACTATGTAACGTCTATTCATAATGACGATATTTGATTGCCGATGTTTTGAAACAAAATCTAGCCGTGAGTACGAGCCTAGTTCGAAACATCGACAATCAAAAATCCTATGTACTAGTTAAGCGTGAGTAGGTACCTGTTACATAGTAAAATGGAATGAATAGGTTATGGTAAAGAAAATGGCACATCCATTGGTACCTTAGACGGAATTGTGCTTTAGGAAACGATCATGTTAGAAGGTTTATAACATAATTCATACTTATAACTACCTCGATTTCACTTACGTTTTATTTTCGAGATAGCCTGATTAGTTTTACACTTATTTCTTACTCCATGAAACCATTTATGAGGGGCAACCTAGTATAGGTTCGAAACTTGAAAAAGTAACTTTTATCATATTATTGGCTGTTTAACGGTTTTCATGGATATAGTTCAAAAATAAATCTATTTTAAATATTCACTATACATCCCTTATACACGTGTGGGTACTACTTTTTGGTATAATTTTGTGCCTAAAAGAAGAAAATAACAAATGTTAGATTTTTTTTTACTTTTCATAATCAAATCAATAGTTAACTAAGTAAGTAAATTTCAATTTAAATCTAAAAATAAAAAAAGTGTTAACGTAACGTAAACGTCTTTAGAAATCTCTTCTATTTTCTTTGTTCGCAGCTAATCAGAAAGAGTATCTAGTAGTTTTAAGATTTTCATTATTGAAAGAAGAGAAATATTTAAAAGCAATATACATCAAAAAAGTTAAAAATCAAAAAATCGATTAACAATAACTCAATACGCGAACTCGACTCGCAATAAAATTAAATCACAATGAGCTGGATCGCAATGGCCCGAATCGTACGATTTGATATTGATGTGAGCGAACAGTTTTCCCTCTCATGTACACAGTGCCATCTGTCGTTAGGTACCTGTCGATAATCAACGGGTGTACAGCATTGTTTACACTGGCGTTAATAAATCGACGCACAAAACGCGTTTTGTTTGCGAAACCAATCGCAATGTCGGCCGACAAATGTCGATGCGCGTAACAAAGGTATCGGCGAACAATGCTCGCGTATCTTTTTACGACGGCGTGCGTGTGACACACTGCTAGCGCGGATACCGAATGTTTGTACGGAGACAGTATTATCGCTAAGTTAATAAGTAATGTTCTCTGCACGCACAGGTATATCACTAAATAAAAAATAAAGCTATCTTCACTCGTAGTCCAATACTAGGATTCGTTCTATCGTGGGTTCCAAGGACACTTAAAATACGAATACAAAAACACTCAAACTCAGAACAGAAACTGAATTTAGCTCATATCGATCTTTGCTTTGCCAAGAATTAAATCTAGAGCTTCATCGCCAAGAATAAATCTGGAACGTGACTATCGGTAGGATGGCTGTGGAGCCACATATGACAAGTCTATGAAGTGTATATATTAGTAGAATAATTTAGGAATAACAGTAAATAAACCTGAAAAACAATAATTGTAAGACCAAATAAGCCATTTGTTGTGTAACATATGATACAAAAGTGTCATTAGGTAATTGAAAGATGAAAATTGTTTTTTAACCATAAGAAGAACCGACCATTAATAAGCATTTGTTCGCAAAATCGCAATGTCTGCCGACAATATGTATATAAAGGTTTCAGCAAAACTACCTATTATTCTACCACATCATGCATGCGACATACGGTTAAAATGAATTGCAAGCACTATTATTGTTAACAAAATAGTGTTATGGTTTACGAACACATGAATATTTTGAAACAAAATTACAATTTATTTATGATAATATTCATTTGTTTAAATTTCTAAATTTATTCTTAATCAAAAATTTTATTTCCGTAAGTATATTTAATAAAATGGCTAATATTATTAGGTAACATTAAATGGTGTAGGACAACGTTGATTAATTTTATTTGTAAAATTATACTAAACATAAATATGCGAAGACGGACAATATGCTGTCAGTGCAAATATTGAAATAAAATTATCAGTATCTTTTTCCGCATTTCAATGACAAATATTATATCATTTATAACAAATACTTTTTAAATGAGTCATTGAAGAATCTTAAATTATATTTAAAATTTTTGAAAATGGTTGTTAGAAATACATAAAAAATCTTACAACAGCTGTTCCATCAAAGGAACGCTATCGTTTCGTTAATTTTAATCGTCATCCCACCCACCCATGTTACTGATCGTGTTTGTTTTCACTGTCTGATGCATTGCCCTCAGCCAACTGTTAGGGGCGTTGCTCCGTAGTTAATATTAATTAAAGGTGGGGCGGGACATTGTAGTTCCTGTAATTGGTTTCCATTTATCGATGCAACCCTAGCACGTGAGACATTGGATTTGCTAATTTTCCCTTTAATCCGTTTCTTGAGAGAATTGCCTTAAATCTAAACTAAACGATTAATTTGTAATTGGAACTACTTTGACGTTTAATTAAGTGTAAGAGTGTAATAGTATCCGGTGTTACTTTGTGGAAATCCATGCTATTAAAATATTGTCAAACATAGGATTGTTGCAAAGTTGTTTTAGCAATAACTTAAACAGGTTAGTAAATTTCAGTGTTATATGTTGTTTGATATGAAACACAAAAAACTAGACGTAGGATAAATAGATTATTCTACTAATAGTATCTGTGAACAGTTTCCCGCCACTGCAGTTCAGCCATGAGTACGAGCTATGCGACTGGTTCAAAATATCGGCCATTAATAATCGTTAATTACGAGTATCCGGTACATAGTAAAATATATTCCGTGGTGATATTAGTTAAAAATCAAAGATTCCGAAACTCTGTTAGTTATATTGCCAATTGTGTCTCCTCAATATAAATGATTTTGTGATTATAAGGGATTTTAACGAATGAAAATTAAGTGAAGTCTCAATCATCGTTAAAATCCCAGGCACGTAAAAAATTCTGCCGCCCCCGCTGCCACATCTGCTTTTCCCATCCACTGAACCGCAGTATACATCTCTCAGAAGCATTTTATGAGTTACGGCTCAAGAAAATGATTAACGAAAGTTCCCATGGCTCGTCGATAAATTATTGGTTATTTCAAAAATACGACCGCATTTTGTCTCGTCATGCACTAATTATAAGCGCAACTAAATTAACCAGCTCCATTAATTTCACACATTCAATAAAGTCATTATCATTATCCCTTAGATCGACACTGAAACTTCTGTTACATAGCATATGTCGCCCGGAATCCAATTTACGGCGATTTTCCTCGCTCGCCTTATGTAGACAAGTTTTTTCGGGTTTTTTGTTTCACTCGCCCGGTTTTTTGCGGCGACAGTAATTAAACTCGGCTATCTCTCACCATTGGTTATAATCCGATGCTGTGGAAGGCATGACCAATGGCAAGCCCGTTCGTAATCGTGTAAAGAACCCCGTTGTGACGGCACAAAAGTTGCGTTTTTTCGGCGGCAGTGTGTACGCTCGGCACAAATAACTAAGCATTGTGTGTAAGGTTTCTATTAAAGCAGACTATAATGTGGCACTGATAGAATGACGCACTATTTTGTTCGCCTAGAACGGGAGCCGGCGTTAAATGATCTTTTATTTTGATAGACACTGAATTAATTTATAATAGATTCTTTAGGGTACCGTCGCTAAATGGTAAATACAGAAACTCTATAATCTGTCCTTACGTTACGGCCAATTACTTTTTTTACGTGAGAAAAGTAGCAAACGAGTATGCAAACCACGTGATATTAAGTAGTCGTAGCCTACAGACATCCACGTACAACCACAAACACGAGTGAAATCTTATCTGAGGTCGAATGTAGATACGTTGCTACCCCTGAGAACTAAAATGGTCGCCTCGCTTCAAAGTGTAGCTGGCAATCGCACGTCAACCGAAACACAAGTAATGCATTACGGCGGATTATGAGGGCGGCGGTGGTACCTTCCCGGGCGAACTATAGTTCTCCCATCTTTAAATTTGATTACTTTATTAGGCATACACTTGACACTAGGCACACAAATTAGCTCGAATCAGTTGTAACAGTTACTTTTGAAACACAAAAGATGAATACTTATTGGTGTTGCTCGTGACAGTCTAAATTTGATTCAATACTTCCAACAGGTCAATACTTCTACAGCCTTTGTTATGTTTGTCTTGGATCAAAATTTGATTACCATTTAATTAACATTGGATCTCACTTTAAATTTACTTAATAAATATTTTTTATATATTAGCCTAACGAAAAGGTAGACAGGCCACCTGATGGAATGCAGTCACTGTTGCCTATGAAGTGTTTACCTAACATGCTCTAATGGTATCACGTTTTTTACGTGAGAAGAGTAGCAAACGAGCATGCAAACTATCTGATGTTAAGTAGTCGCAGCCCATAGACATTCACGTACACAAACACGACCGAAATCCTATCTGAGCTCGTACATAGATGCGTTGCTACTCCTGAGGACTAAGATATTCTCGCTTCACAGTGTAGCCGGCAACCGCACCTTTCCGACCGAAACAAAAGTAATGCTTTACGGCGGATTATGAAACGATTATTTAAAAGATAGACTTGATCAAAATTTTAAGAATCGTCTCCTGTAAAATCGAGGTATGAGGTATATGAGGAAGATGTCACATTATCGTAGTCGATGGACTTGTATACGTATAGTCGCGTATAGCCTTAAAATAGAAACATGCTTACATCATCTTTCTCTACTACACTACTCAGCAAATCGTCTGCATCAATTATATTTGTGGTAGTCCTTTATTATTCCCTGAATAAAGTATTTCATGGGACTCTCCATAATAGGTGCAAATAGATATATCCTTCACAGCCGGCAATGGACATATGATTTCACTAGTGTTGCAAATTTTTAAAGGTGGTAGAGCCATTACAGCTCGCCCGGGGCTGCACCACCGCCACCCTCTTAACCCGCCGTAAAGCAACATGTTCTTCATGTATTGTGTTTCG
>DWON01005367.1:0-15014 GCA_018251015.1 Phocides pigmalion okeechobee | reverse complement strand
GTATCCAGCAACTACACCTCCCCAACCGAAAGACAATACTTGAAGAACATGTTGCTTTACGGCGGGTTATGAGGTTGGCGGTGGTGCCGGGGCGGGCGAGCTCTAACGGTTCTACCACCTCTACAAGTCTCTCTACTCTAATCTAATGTACCAAATATAAAACACGACTATATTTTTTAATTTATTTAACTGTTAAGAAAAATAGTATATCATCGCTTAAATTAATTAGCACGAAACTTAAAAAAGAGAAGGAGAAACAAGAGAACGAAATATTAAGAAAGTAAACATTAAACGGTGTGGTCACCAGCCGCACAAAATAATCAAGGGTTATATTAGTTCCTAGCAGTAGCAAATATCTATGCACACATCATCATCAACGTATAAAATGTCACGTTGGGCATGATTTTTTTCTCATAATAAAAAAGAGAATGAGAATCATTAGGCCACAATCTACAACGGATGTATGGACCATTAAAAATAAACACAAGTGTTTATGGGTCTGTGACTACTTCATCAGGTGGACCGTATGTTCGTTTACTACCTCCATTTTATAAAAAAAAGTATAATAATATTAATAGGAAATAAAAAAAAACACACAGTACACACAGCCTTTTTGCTACTTAAATTAGACAAAAAAAAACTTATTAACGAATTTTTATGTCGTCTGGCGTCATCGCATATATATATATATATATACTTATTTGTTAATGTTATTGAGTAAATTATAATTAAACAAGAAAATGCTTACTGTTATATACAAATAAACTTATAGTACACTTTCACTGCAATTTATTTCCAGTAATTTCACAAAATCCAACCAAAATCTTTGACATTCGCATCAAAAATATCTCCGTATGTTTTCTTAATAAGCTGCCTCCACCTTATGAGTACAGTTTTGAAGCATTTCGCATTCCCGCACACTCACCGCATAAAGTTCGTACCATACGTCGATTGGATAAGCGAATGTGAACCTTAACGTAGTGGTATAAGGCGGGTTTTAAGGTGGTTGGTGGTCCACACGTGGTTCTATGGTGTACTGTGTACAGTATTATTAATGTGCCGTGACGAAGGCACAAAGCAGTGAATACATAATTGCGAGAAGCCACGCATCCTGTTAATATTAACTTGAGGGACATACGGACGGACTGGATTATTTTTACAAATGTTTTTTTTAAAGGTGGGAGAACTATAGTTCGACCGGGGAGGTACACGGCCGCCCTCATAATCTACCGTAAAGCATTAGTTGTGTTTCGCTTGTAGAGGTGCGGTTGCTGGCTTTTCCGGTTGTTGATTTTTATGGATTCTTCCAGATTTTCTAAATTTCTTCTGAGGTTGTCTGTTCTAATTTTTTATGTATTCACGCGTGTTCTTTATTCGATAAATGTATTATCCAGCATGCAGGTCGCCTTTCTGGCTTGATGTCAAATAACCGCTTTAATCCGTGGATATTCTGTTTCAACTGTAACCAGGACTTTTTATCTGAGTTCGTACGTAGATGCGTTGTTATTACTCATATTAAACGTTTCAGAGGTCGCACATAGATACGTTACTACTCTTAAGGACTAAGATAAAATCGCTTCTAAGTGTAGCTGGCAACCGCTTCCCATCATCCGAAATACAAGAGTTTCATCATGGCGGATATTGAGGGCAGCGGCGATATCTTGCGGTGAATTACTGATGGACCCGTTTGCTTGATCTGGATTTGTTCAAACCACCTATAGCCTCCGATTGTCATATGTCCATAACGACCGATTACTTAAAATAAAGTACTGAGGAGGTACACTAGAGGTCACCATACCAAATAGCGACTACGCTCATTATAACTTGGTTTTATCAGTCGTTTACAATCAATACACGATGCGAGGATGGGCCCTTCTAGGATATGATAGGATTCAGAATTAATTATGTTTTTTGTTTACTAAAAAAAAACTTATCAGCCATGTGTCGTATTGTTTGTAGCTTATAAATCTGGAAATATTACTTACGCAAATCCCGCTGAATGTTACGTAAAATATCGTAATTCAACTATTGTAGGTATATACTTATAAGAAATGGAGTCTTTAATTAAAGTTTTTTATAAAAAAGAGTAGTAAACAAACGTACGGCCGACTTGACGTTAAGTAGACGCCGCAGCTATAAACATCCACATACGAGTACAAATAATTTTTAATTAGTATAATTAGTATAATCGCGGAAATATACATTTGGTTATATAACGGGTTCTCACGACTAACGATTTTTTATTTCCAATATTTCGAACCAGTTGCATGACTCGTGGTCACGGCTAAACGGTGGCGGGGGAAACTGTTGACTGATGCTAGTGGAAGATCATTCTACTCGTATCTCCATACCCACAAATAAACTCATTGTTTGTGGGTATCAAGGTAGGATTTTTCCTTATCTGGGGTTATAGTTTCGCTATTCCTGGGGACTGGATAGTCTAAACACAAAAGTTGCTTCACGTTGGATTAAGAGGATCGCGGTGGTACCTCCCGTTCGGAGTATTGTTTTAACAACTTGCGTAGTAAATTATGGTCAGTTGATCTCAAATTAAACAAAGCCTTTGGAAGGTTTTCTTCCCGGACAAAAAAACAACTAAAGGAAAGATTTGGGGTTTATAATACACATCTATACTAAATACCTATCGTGAAGTTTATTTTTTCAATTTCTAGAAAAGATAAACAAGCATGCATTTTATCTGAAGATTAAATATAACCGCATTTTCACCCTTTTTCAAATAGAACAGAAAAATTGAATACAGATGTGGTTTTATTTCTGATTAGAAGATTATCATTTCATATATGAGTCGGAAATTATAATATTCTGGTTTACGTTAGAAATGATAGTGACGATTGCACCTCCCCCAGTCAAACCATATAGGTTCTATCGTTTTGCTTAAGTGCTTCTTTCGGTGGATACATATCGAGTCTCAAAGTTGTATGGACGAATTGATAAAGCGTTAACACGGTATGACAGTTGCATTTGCCCGATGAACTGTAAAGGTTTTATCATCTCGCTGAAAAACTTCTGTCGGTTGAAATCTCTGATTTTTCGAAGTAGTGTGAAAGAACTGGAGAAGTTGTTAACACAGTATGACAGTTGTATTTCCCCAGTCGAACTGTAAAGGTTTTATCATCTTCCTTAACAGCTTCTGTGGGTAGTAACCTCTGATTTTCCCGAGTAGTGTGAAAGAACTTATGAAGCCGTTAACACGGTACAACGATTGTGCTTCTAAGGTACTATCATGCTGCTTAAGTATTCCTATCGATGGGAACTCTGATTTTTCGAAGTGGTGTGGAAGAACTAATTAACCCTAAATTAAATTGAGTATGACGGTTGTATTTTCCCAGCCAAACCCATGAACGTTCTATCGTCGTAAATAAGTGATTCTATTCTAGATAACTGATAATTTTTTGGAGATGTGTAGAAAAGCTCACGAAGTCGGTATCGAAGAATTGGTTAGAAATGAGTGTTAGTATATACTTATTTCTAACCACAATATCAAACAATAGCGTAGGAAAATAAAATTCGCTAATATCACTCCATAAATTTTCCGCTGAGCACCAAAAAACTTCTAATAAGGCTTTTTCTATAGAGCCTTAACAAATCCATTCCGTACAACAATGAAACAGCCTCGTCAGGTCCTTGCTCGGCAAGTGATGAAAATTAATGCAGTCTCCTTCCTCATAATGGGAGAAAAAATCCAGCTTCACCTGACCTCCAAGGGAAATGATTTTGAATCTTAACCCCCTGTGATAAGGGTGGTAATAGAAACAACATGTGTAGCTAGATATAAATGGTGGAAAATTTAAATAACAAACGTTAGGCTCCGCAGTTTGATTCCGCAGCGACATTAGTAGTTCTTTTTGCTGAATATGAAAGTATTCCAAAATGATGGCATTACCTTTTTCGTTTTCTCATTCCGAGGTTCGGTATAGGCGATGACATTTCAATAACTTTAAATATAACAATAGTTTTCGCCTTGAGCGTTGTTCGCGCAGCAGCCAAATACATAAAAAAACATGCGCCTTTATTTTCATGCTACGGGTACATGTACATATATATAAATTAACCCGAAAGAGAAATCAAAAATTTTACGATAATTCTATCTTCTTATGGGTTGTATTTCCAAAATTACTTTCTTGGTCCAGATTAAAGCTTTAGAAAGAAATCTGTAGATTAATGAGCACGTGGCGTTAATTCATGAAAAGCTTGTTCGATTTAGAAAGATTTTTTTGCACTTATAGAGTCACCATTACAGTTGCTTTCTCTATTATGACTTAATTTTGTTTATCGATTTATTTTTTGTACTTCTGGAGCGATTCTTAATATTATAATACAAGAATTTTGGCTTCAATAGCTGAACTGAATACTATAAAACTGAAAACCGAAATATACACTTCTGTGACAAGAGGTCTGGTTCATATCTTGCGCAGAGAATTGCGTATGCTATTCAGCACGGGAATGCAGCTAGTGTTCTTGGAACCATGCCGTATGAACACGAACTCCCTTTAGATTGTTTAGGTTAGGTTTTTATTATAATTACTTTTAAGATTTTCATCATTGTAAATATGAGAATAAATTCTTCTATATACAATCAAGCAAAATTAAAAGCACGGAACATAATTAGTCGGAATGACAGCTTTCTCACATTTGCGGCAGAATTAAAACTTATGATCATATTTCTGTCAATATCACAATTCAGAGATCCTTTATAATGTAAATATTGAATTATTTTTTCAACCAACCTTTCACTAATGTTATGACTTGCTCAAACAATACAACTGGCGCGAAACCCTGGCTTCAAATAACATGATTTGTGCGTGACACCTGTTTGGTCCAATGACGTGACGAGGGTCAGTTCGGTATGCTTGTAACATGTTTCAAAAACTATTTGCAATTTTTTAGTTACAATAACAATGGTAAGAAGAAATTGATGATTTGGTTTGAATTTGAGTTTTTTTGTTGGAATATTTTTTTTGACATATGAACTAAAAGGCTTCTGTAAAATTGACAATAGCTCTGTTGTATGCATTTTTTACTAAAATAAAACTTTCGCTGATTTTATGATTTGATTCATTGAAATAATATTACTGCAGAATGTTGATGCGCAGGGTTTCCCAGATTTCAAATGCGGAATTTATACCTGATGCATGTTTGACTCAATAACGTGACAAGGTTCAAATTGCTGTGTAACAAAATCTCTTAGAAAATTTAAACCGCAATCATATTCGTAAATCTATTTTCGTAAAGGTAATACACTGTTCTTGCTATTAAAGTACTTTGAGACTTAAATTTTTTATAAGATTTTTTTCTTATTTTTATAAATTGTAATTATTTTATATTCATTGAATATCGTTAATGAAATCTTGAATGAAAGTTTTTCTTTTGTAAAAGGAATATGTAAAAAATACTGTTAATATTGCTCTATTAGTGACCTAGTAACAAAGAAGAATATTAATAAAGTATTCTCTTCATTCACCCTTTCCAAACATGTTACTTTTCCTATATACTTTAGTTAAACTTCAAATAAAAGGATGGGCTCCTTTGGGTTAATAAAGATAAAAATAACTCACAGTCGTCACTCCTCAAATTTATTCTAAAATATAAAGTGTTACTAAGAAAATATTATAAATATATGGACTCATTTTAGAACAGAAACACTGTCCGTAACTAAAATTCATCCAAAATGTACTGGGTCAGTGGTCCAGTATCGTGACAAGGGTCAACACATCCGTCTCTTCACTCTAAACTTGTTGTCTCTTGACTGATAGACATCTTAATTTATACATATTTAATAATTAACTTACATGCATATATTTAATCGTAATGGTTATCACTATGTTTCTTCGTCTATTGAACGCATACATTACGGTTTTTGTTAAATGAAAACATAATTTTTATGTTAATTACACAAATGAAAATATTAAAAGTAATTATAGTAAATGTCTATCCTAAACAAAGTAAAGGGAGTCCGTGCCAACGCGGCATGGTGCCAACAATGTTGATCGCATTCTTGCGTTGAATAACGATCGAAATTCTCTGCGCTAGATATGAACTGGTCCTCTTGCCTTGTTATGACTACATTTGACTTTGTACCGGGTACTCACATTTAAGATTTTTTTGGTATTTCGAACCAATTGCATGGCTGGTGGTCACGGCCAAACGCATGTTATGACTAACCTTTCACACGAGTTCCGGGGTGAAAAATCGTTGGCACTTCTACTTTTTCAGACGGATTGAGTACTTGTGTACGTTGTATTAAAACTTAATTTACGAACAGTGAAAATAATATATTCTCTACGAATCTCGTACACGAAACCCACTTCCAAATGTATCTGTCACATTGTAACAAGTTACAGTGACAGTGTGAACAGGGGACCCGCGTCACGGCGCTCAGCCGGTGACCGCTCGGGATTCATTGATACTTAAATTGTCATTTCAAAACATAAAGCTCGGTTCACAGTTAACGTCACGTCGTATGTTCAGTCAATAGCGTAGTAGACAATGCACAGACACAGACAGACGCACATGTTCTACTTCGAAAAGTCTTATAAGACAATTGGTCTGTTCCAATGACGGAGAGGCCAAAATGATGTCGTAATACGTCGTTGTGGATACGTTGCTGATAACGACCTTACTCTGAACGTGTCCATTGTAAGCCGGCATGAAGTTATGCCACTAGAGGTCATCTATCAAATTGAATTTTGATGAACTATATCAATTGTTTACGATCTATATAACCCTTAAATAATGTAGATGCGAAGATAGATATGCAAGGCTACTGACTCACTTACAATTGAGCTGACCACCTTAGTCCGCAGGAGTAGCAAAACATCTATAATCGAGTTCAAATGTAACTATTGTTTTTATGGGGTTGGATACAGATATTAATGGGCGGCACCACTTAGCATCGGGTGGGAAGCACATTCCTTGGCTACTTTCATTTTATACCAAAAAATTTAATGTCCGGGTTTTTTGGCGGTCACGTACGGTGTCGGCGAATGTGAACTGAGCTTTATGTCTAAAGGATCGGATCAGGCTGTTTACAAAAGCTTGTTACATTTGCCCGAACCTACGCCTGCGTAAATTACCGTAAGCTCTAGACTGACATTTATTGAAGTTCATTTTGAGTAGGACTCTCCGGTCTAGTACGGCCACATTGACGTAAAAGACTAAAGACTACTAAAGTATTTTTGCTAAATTTGGGTGCAATTACTGAAACAGATATAACACTTTCAGAAAAATAGTGCCCTCAAAATTTTAATTTTACATTTGTTTTGAAATTCACATTATATACATTATACACAGTACATTATATATGTAAAATCGGTGTGAGGGGTTCCTCACTGACTCAGGCGTAGACCGATACCTGGTACTCTTAGCGATTGAGGTGGTCGCTTCCCTTTTAAGTGTAGCCGTACCTATCCAAACGAAATAGAAGCGTTGCTTTACCATGGATTATGAGGGTGGCGATGGTACCTCTCCAGTCTTCCTATACATCTACTACTTATCAAAGAGTAAAAAATCAAACGAAAATATTTTTATTCAGTTGATTGTTAAAGAACTCTTTTTGAACGTCAATAAACTACCACCGACTCGTAAGTTATTTCGTTTTGGAGATGATGTGGCGAAAGAAGAAAATGTAGTAAATGCCACTCAACCCTTAATTCTAAAGTCGACAAACCTTTGGCCGTGCTTAATCAGTCGAGCAATCGTCCGTAGAACAGCAATAGCTGTCTGCCTGTCCATTGAAGAGGGAAGCGCTTTTATTAAGAAACAAAGTGTCTTACATCTTCGGTCCGGTTTCTACGTACAATTGATTGCTTGCCCCCTCACATAGAATAGGCGAACACAGTTGTTCAGTTCAGTCCTAATATGTTAAAAGTATATGCTGCGGATAGGTATAATCTAATGTAATGTATTATACAAAGTTAGTAGCATATTCTACAAGTATTTCAGGTAAATAAATAAAAATTACAACGATGACCGTAATTGTAATCATAAATGTTACGCAAATATGTTATTAAAAGGTTTACTACAATTAACAATAATTCACGAGCACACGAAATGCATCCCTAAAAACACTCGAATGTCTGTTATTATAAATTAAATTAATCTTTTACACTGAAAAAAACTTTTAAATGCTTAATATGCTTCATATGACTTTAACACTCGGTGTCAAAGTTTTGACGTTATAGATGACGTAATGGAAAATAATTATCGTAGCTCTTAATAATTTGTAGCCAACTCTAGATAACAGAATTAAAAACCCAACACACTCTATGCATCGCTACTCTTAAAAACTAAGGCATTCGACTCGTTTGTAAATGAACTAGCCATCATATTCTTTCATCGAAATCCAACCCAATTGATTCATACTAGAAATGAGTGTTACTTTAGTACATGTTTGTTAAATTCGTTGTTCATCGACGCTTAAGCAAATTGATTCAACGCTAGATATGAGTGTTACGGTGGTATATCTCCGTTATACTCGTTTTTGATCGAAATCCAAGCAAATTAATTCATCGCTAGAAATGGGTTTCATTAAAAGCTTTCATCGGCTTTTTATACCCTGTTGGATTACTACACTAAAACTGTTATTCTATGTCCGCTCAGCAGTAAACAATGTACAGATATATAGTAACGAGTCTAAAGAGGGTCCGTTCTGAACTCTTTATTGGAAATGCAGCAATGATGTAGCAGCAAACATGTGTTTGTTTCGGTCCAATGGACGACTGTAATTGGTAGCGTCTTAGTGTATTTGTTTAACTAAATAAATTTATATACAGAATAGTTTGTATATATTTTGTTGTAGCTGCCGCGTCTTCGTTCCCCTGAAGTTCAGGTTTTCCAGATTTTCTAATAGCAAAAAAATTCTCACGTACTCACGTTGTTCTCTTGTATAACTATGAAGTATTCTTACCAGGTCTTGGGTCCACCTGGTTGGGGTATACTGTACCCCTTTTTCCTACCAATTTAGGTAAAAGCAGTACAGGGTGTCCTCCCCAAAGAAGTATAACTATGTACGTAGAGTAAATGTGTAAAGAGCCTTATTCTTTATGTAACCCACAATTTAGCAAATGCCTAATATGAGTCAAACAAATGGCGTGCAATAAAATAGAATGTGACCGTCTGGCCAGTTACCAAGTTCTTGATTAAGTCTGGACTGAGTTAGTGGGGGCTGAAGGTCAAGTTTTATCCTTATATACATAAAAAAATATTGGAGTATCTGTCCGTATCAAGTTAATAACCACTTTTTTAACACTGGTAGAAAAACATTGCATCATGAACAGACCTGGATGTTAATATATTTATTCACACCCGATCTATGGAATCGGATTGTTATATTATAAATAAAAAGAATTAAATAGGAATATAGAATTACAAGAAGAAGAATTACATAAATAGAATTACACATACGCGAAGTGGCTGGGAGCGGCTGGAAAAGGAAAGCTGAAGATCGAGCTCAGTGGCGTGCCAATGGAGAGGCCTGTGTCCAGAAGAGGACTTTGGAAAAGACTAACTTTTCCTTGAAAGGGGTGCACGTGCCTCAAACCAGTCACTGCCTCCACGGAAAAGAGCGAAGGTCGTAGCGTCATACCGGTCACTACCTCCGCCCACGCTCACCACCGCGTCGCTTGGGTTCATAAGTTCATAAGTTCACTCACTTCGCCGGTAGTACGTGAAACCAGCTAGCGGAGGGCGGATTAAGTGGGAGTCAAGCACGTAGGAGGGAATATACCAAGCCCAAATTTTCAACGGGAAGTACGGGTTGTCATAGTCATAAGCTGGAGTGCAACCTCGAGTTTAGGCTCGGGCAAAGAAGGTGAGACCGGTATTTCTCCGCCCAAAGAGCCTGGGACATCCCCGATAATGATGATAACACATAAAAATGCCATTTTAATGTTTTTGTAAAATAACAATTATTATATGTATATTATCGTTAATACTGTTCAATTATCTCATTATTATTCAATAAAACACGAGTGTGTTTCATTGAATAATAACAACACTAAAATGAAATAAGAATATCATTACGATAAAATTAAATAGAATATATCAAAAATAGTACATGATGGATTTCTTTGCATATAAGAAATTAAACATGAGCGTGTTAATAAACTTATGTTGTAAGCATACCTAGCCTTAATACGCATTATCGCGACAACTATAAGGGTATCGTAGAGTACCGTTGCCCTTTGTTGTGAAGGGACTTGATAGTAAAATAATTAACTTTTTAGAAGCATTCCTTCCCAGGAATGGCAACTTACTTTTAAACTCGTATGGTGTGTTTTGGAGTTACTTTAGCTGACTCGTTTCTAAAGAAACAACTCACGAATCGGTAGTAGTTTATTGACGTTCAAAAACAGTTCTGTAAAGAGTCTACTTTAAATAAGAATATTTTGATTTTTGACACGTCCAGCATACGCGCAGCAGTGGATATTTAAAGACAGTTAGAGTTTATACTCAGTCCTATCAAAACGGACCAATTAATTCCACTGTACGTAGACAAGACCACGAGCGGAGCTATATTTAGTCAAACCAATTCAAAGGACTCAACGTATTATTTTGTTCGAACAGATCGCCTTTTGGGTAAATAAAGGAGTGATCGATGACCTTGTCGTCTTATTCAATTGTAGACGAACTGCAATAGTAATGGTACTCCTATTTATGGAAATAGGACGTTCAATGCTCTGAGGATCTATTTACCCTTTCTCTCCATCATATCGGGAACTCTTACGATATGAGGCGACAGTCTTCGACAGGTAGAGAGGTGGAGGACGTATTAAACGAATATCATCGCTGTAATTATACATTTTACTATGTAACGGGTTCTCATGATTAACGCTGATATTTATATTTATCTATATATTTATAAATGCTGATATTTTGACCAGAAAGGTACCAGCGTCACCATCAAGAATTTCTTGTGTTTCGGATGGAAATAGATGCGTAGAAGTGCGTGTTTAGAAGTTTCTTTCTCCGCCTCTTCTCCAAAACACCTTACGAGACGTTAGTGTTTACGTTCAAAAAGAATTCTGTAAAGAATCTACTTTTAATAAAATCATTCATCTTAGACCTAAAGAGTCTCAACGCATCTACATACGACTTCAGATAGAACTTAAGTCCTGTTTACTTATTAGTGGGTTTTTATGAGCTGCAGTAACTACTTAACGTCAGATGGCTTGCATACTCATGAAAAATATCGTAGTCCACAGGAGTTGCAACGCATCTACTTACGACCTCAGGTAGACTTCACTAATGTTTACAGTTACATCTGGATGTCTAGACTACAGTGACTACATACTATCACGTGGGTTGCATGCTCGTTTGCTATTCTTCTCTCATGACAAAAAATATTTTATTGTGGGTGTCCATAAAGTGCAGCGACTACTTTGAATCAGATAGCCTGCATGCTCATTTGCTTCTCTTCTTACAAAAAAATCAAATTTCGCCAAAGGATTGCGTTCCGTCCATTTTAACAAAAATCGCAAGAATCCTGCACAGTTCGATTTGCGAATTGTATATAAAATTAAAATTTTATTTCAAGCTCAAAACGGTTCAACACAAAATAACATGCGAAGATTCTTAACGAAATCTTTGTGAACGTTGAATATTCCAAGCACATTTTTTTCAAAAACAAAACCATAATGTTTCCCCGTTTTCCCAGTGAAGGCTTCGCCAATGCTTCGTGAAGTCAGCAACGCCATATCGCATTATCAAATTGGCCGGAAAAGTCTCCACGTTTATATTTTATCGTATTTTCTTCTATATTTGGGGCCAAATCTATGGCTTCTTGTTTGATATTCTCATATATCGTACCGAACTATCCGCATTAATATTCGTAACCATAGACGAATAAAATATAGACTCCTAATATAAATAAATAATTTATCATTGAAAACGTTATATACCAAAAAATACTATATGTAAATCACATGAATCTTTTTATTAATTTGGTAAACATGACTCCCAGAGGGTTCGCGGGCTTGAGTTCCGGCTAAGTAGATATCAGAATAATGAATTCAGATATCAGTTCTGGGTCTGGGTGTTTGTGTAATTGTCTTGTATGTATCTATGACAGCCACGACCTAAAACCTAGAGCGGGCTGTGAGTGTAGAGAGCCTTAAAAAATTACAGTAAGTATTTGACACGTAGTGGATTCCAGGTTAAAACCCCGATTAGACAAACACCGCATTCATTAATTTTGATTTGTATTGATAGCCGTATAAATAATACAAGTGTATGAGAGCTGGGTGGTTTAAATTTAAGTATAAATCAGCACTCCTTAAAAGGCAAATTGCTGCGGAAAAGCTGAAACATGTGTACTGGAAGTTCCTTAACCTTAAAGATTTTTGTTACAACAAAACTATAATTATTACACAAATCTTGCCATGCACGCACAGATACACACACACACACACACACACACACACCCCACACCAATACACTTAAAATACAACAGTGGTTTAGATAGATAATATCATAACGATAAGTAGGTAATAGTGGGTAACCTGGTAACAGCCAACTCCCGCATTGTCCCTGTAGCGCGGGACCAGAATAGCGCTACGGTATCTCCTGCCTGTCGTAAGAGGCGACTAAAAGGAGGACGCTTGCCGAGATTTGGCACCTGGCCCTTTCGTTGGAAAGGGTTCAGGTGCCTTGAACCAGTCGCTGCCTCCAAGGAGAAGAAGAGTGAAGGCCGCAGCGTCAGACCGGTCACCGCCCCCGCTTATACAGGGAGGAAAGGTGAAGGTCAATCATCATCATCGATCCGCTAACCTTTCGGAAACTCCTCCTTAACGCTGCCCTGCAACCACAGTACGGTCACCTGACCCGCGACGTGAAGCGAGCCCAGCCGGACCGCACGGTATGGCGTCGCCTGGACCCGCAGGCCGTACCACTCGCCGGCGTCGTGCAGAATCAGCTGGCGAACGACACACGCGGGAGGGAGCGGGAGTTGAGCATACCGGAGGGATTATCCCGAGCCCCCCACTTAACAGTGGGCGAGGGCTTCTATAGTTAAGCCGGGGTGCAACCCCGAGTTCAGGTCCGGGCAAAGAGACGTCCCCCGATGATGATGACGGGGACAGTTGAGTGGGCGGTGGTGTAAAGTGATAGTACCGTACTTCCGCAGTACCTGCGCGAGAGCCTGTCGGGCGCGCTGCCGGCGACCGGCGGCACGCTGGTGCTGGCGCGCGCGGCGTGCGCCCCGCTGCGCTCGCCGCACTCGGCCGCGTTGCTCAAGCCCTACATCCGGCGCGACTTCCACGCGCAACCGCTCTGGCTGCGCCTCATGGACGAGCTGCTGCGCAGGACCAACAGGTGGCTTCAAATATTCAGAAATATATAAAGAATAACTACTTTGTAAAGTAATGTAATGGCGGAATTTATAGTGACACTACGGAACGGGTACTCACGGTAAACGTAAAGATTTTTCTCTGCCAATATTTCGTACAAGTTACATGGCTCGTGGTCACGGCTAAACTGCGGTGGGTGCGATGAAAAGAAAAAATCCTATGATGTCTGTTTCAGTTAACTAGAAATTATACGGTAAATTTTATTCCAAATCATACAATCATAACAAACCCGAGATATTATATTTCGCGATTGTAATTTATAGGCATGACTGAGAGAGAGATGATCATTAAAGAAGCTTGCCAATACTCCCAAAAAATATTTTTAAAAAACATTTAAAATATCTGAAAAGTTTTGTAAAGGTAAAAATAGGCAGCTTTGACATAAGTTTCTTTTTTTTCATAAATACTTTATTTATTGTAACCGCATAAAATGATCTTATTCGCTCTCCTAAGTACAGAACGGCGAATAATTTTTTTACCACTAACAGTCACCCATACAACAATCTACATAAGCCGCAGTCTAAGCCGAATGGACAAGTAACGCAGTGTGTGCGCGCAGGCACATCAAGGACTACGAGCCGCCGCCGCGCGCCTCGCTCGACTACTCGTACGTGCGGCCGCAGCACATCCCCGCGCTCAACAGCCTGTGCGCGCAGTTCTTCTGGCCCGGCATCGACTGTGAGCTACCACATACATCTATCTCTATCCCTCGGCGTTCCCTAAACTAATTACTAATGAACAATCCTTATAATTTCTATCACTATCTTTATATCGCCCATTTACAACAGTGTGACATTTTTCGAACCTCATTTTGAGGGTCAGCATCGGGTCAGCTTTGCGGGAGGCGGTACTAAACTGGAGTTTATTTGTGTAGACTAAAAATGCAACGACAATTCACTGAAATAGTGTATTTTTGTGGAATGTGGAATTCCAGTCTTGTAGCGTCTATAGACATAGCACTTGTGTTCACCCGTAATCCATACAGATTTGTTCGTACAACACGGGTGTGCACAAGCTGCAAGCGCGTCGCGCCGCGCATTACACAGCGATGTTATGTGCCGCAGGGAAGTTATAAAAATTTTGTTCGATTCAATTTCTTTAAATACAACACGTAATACCGTTAAAGCACGTTTTACGTAAAACGAATGTTGCAACTATTCAAGTTTTCAAATAAACTTCATGAAATAATCACGTAAAAAAAAGAAAAATTGTCTATTACAAAATGTCACATTATCGTCGTTAATGGACAATGTGTTGTTTAAAGCTTACATTAAAACAATACTAGTAGCTTTTTAATCACATCGCTACTAGCTCAAATAAGTCTCAATTAAACTATATATATTATATTATATTGTCATGTTCATAAGTGACAACGATTTTACTTCTACTGCTGCGACTACTTAACATGAGGTGGCTTGCATAAAAATAAAAAGGTGTGTGTGTGCGTGCGCGTGCCGTGCCGCAGTGACGGAGGCGCTGCAGCAGCCCGAGTACAGCTGCGTGGTGACGTACCGGCGGCTGGCGGTGGGCTGCGCCTTCCTGGTGGCGGGCGCGCCGGGCGCCCACCTCTCCTTTGTGGTGGGGCGGGCCCCCCCGCGCCCCCCGCGCCGCCCCCCCCCCCTTCTCCTCCCCCCTCTTCCGGGGCCGCCC
>DWON01005366.1:0-15016 GCA_018251015.1 Phocides pigmalion okeechobee | reverse complement strand
GGGCTCTTCAAAAAAGGTGCAAAAAGAGCTCTCCTTCAAAGCCGGCGATGCATTGGCGATTTCTCTGGTGTTGCAAACGTCCATAGGCGACGGTGATTGCTTTCCATCAGGCGGCCCGTCCGCCGTATCGCTAGGCTCATATATATAAAAAAATATATATATTATGGTTACGATACCGCTAATTGTTCCGGAAGTGGCAATAACTAGCATATTTATCGAATGTGTCGCCTCAGATGTAATTGTGAGTCAGTACAACGATCATCTGTATTGTCATTCAACTCACATCGCGCCAACACAATGTAGGCACCTGCCACTTAGTCATACTTCGTTAGATTCACTCATCACTTCATGGGACCAAGACGAATGTGAATGTCTTAGAATATTAATAACGTGCAGAATCCGCGTTACTAAAAATGTAAATAAATAATTATTTAGTACAGAATTAAGTAATTATTCTTAACATACTTAAAGAAAAAAATCGCTTACCTTGCAGTTATCCATATTTTTGTGTACTTTTGCTCTTATCTATACAATTATATCTATGTATTTTGTTTTCAATCTTACCCTGTCCCAATTCTACCTTTTATTATTTTAATTTTTTACCGTTTTTTAATTTTTACATATATTTATCAGTTATAACTAAAGAACACCTTGGCCGACATTAATGAAATTGGTACATATAAATCACGCGCAAACGACAGGCTTTATATGAGTTAAACATAGATTATACTTATAAGAAATATTTTTGATGATTTATTTATTATCAATTAACAAGAATCAACAGCTAATAAAAACATAACTATTCATTTACTATCAATTAATTTCAAAATGTCCAGCAAATACTACAGCAGCTAAATATACTTTGTAATAGGAACTATTTGAAATCAATTTCAAAATGTCCAGGGAAGCAAATGAAATTTTGCGCCATCTACAAATTTTTGATATTCCGAAACGAAGCGAAGGTTCGTGTGAAGGACATGTGTAAAAATGATTAATGAGGAAAAGAGAGAAGTACGCCAAGGTCGGAGGGATTAATGTCATTCTGCCCCTTCCACAGCTGGAAACAGATCCGTTCCTGTCTATATATTGACAAATCGTGAACTAGTGGATTGCAACCTTTGAGAACTTTATTGAAAGCACTCAGGCATACTCCCTGATGTTTTAGTTATCTGTAAAGTCTCTCTCTCCCTCTTCCCCCTCTCTATCTCTTCTATCGATTTGTAAAAATGATCGACGTGCTTCTTATGATTTTAAACGAATATCATTTGGAATTTATCCATTTTACTATGTAACGGGTACTATTTCCAATTTTTGATTGCCGAAACTTCGAACCAGGCATGGCGCGTGGTCACGGCTCGACTGCCGTATAACCGTCATGCCACTAGTTCGAAATATCACCAATAAAAAATATTTAATCGTTAATCTGTTCTGTTAAAATCTCTCTCACGTTATGAACCCTAAAATTACTGAACTGCTTAGTATGTGTCGGCTCTTGGAATGAATAGGATTAAGTCATAGTACACTGGCCAAGTTCAGATTAGCAGACTTCATTCACCTTTCAGCACTTCATAAAAAACTCTAACGCATATATTCCTCATGATATCTTCCTTTACCATTATAAGAAGCGATACATTATAATACGCACATAACTTCGCAGAATCATGTGTAAGCTGCCAGGCTCCGTGCCAGGGATTTGAATCCCGGACCTCGCGTGAGAGATCTACTCTATGCAAATATTTAAGGTCCAACGACCCCTCATTCCCACATATCACAGCTCACACCAAGCAGGCGTCGATACGCACGTCTGTTCTCAGTTATCATTCACATAAATTATTCTATCAGTGTCCACAATTCGTCATACCTTCGCTCACTGTAATGCATTGTCATAATAAAGTAGATAGCTAAGGGTATATCCACATTTACCCACCACATTCGGTTTTGTCGGTACCGAACGTAAGGCGAGAACGTCATAGGCCTCAAACAGTTGATATCTTAGCCTTTTTGTATAAGGAAAACGTAGGAGCTCACTGTACTGTGTAATTTTACTAAGCACATTAACTTTTACTTACGGTAAATCGAATGATAATAATAAATAATAAAAAATTTAAGATTTAAACAACATTGTAGAGATAAGCCATTTAAAAAAGAAACGGTAAATTATATTATATTATTAGACAAATTTATTTCTTAATATTTCTTTTGTAAAACGGATGGTAATAAAACATAAATTCAAACAGTTTTGTAGAACAGAAATTATATTAATATAGTAATAGAGGAATAACGTGAACACATATTATATTAATAGAGGAATTAAGTGATCATAATTAAAAAAATCTTAAGTCAATCTCATAAATCAACTTTATATCATATTTATATATGTACATATATAATGTGAGTAACACTTGTTTAGCCGATTTATGTACATATATATTAATTATACATAACTACAACGTGAACAAGAAAGATATCAATCATTTGACTTTGAATTAATGAACACTTACCTTAACTACGAATTTGAAAACAATACATTTGGTTAAACATTATATACTAAATACTATAAACAAATACGTTAAAATATATAAGGAGGAAAAAATAGTACAAAGAAATTTAACAGGTGACAAAATAATTATAAAACTGAAAGACCAACAAGATCGCAATGTTCCATTTCTTATAAATTAATGAAAAAATAAACTTAACTCTAAGAATTAGAAACCAATACATTTGATGAAACGTTAAAAAAAAAACAAATAAAACCAATGTAGGAAAAAATGTACAAAGAAATTTGACAGGCGATGAATAGATTGTGAAGAAGATGGCAATGATTCCATTTCCTATAAAATAAGAAAATAACCTTAACTAAGAATTACAAAACTTTACATTTGATGTAATATTATGCAAAATAAATAGTATTAATGTGTGGAAAAACTTGTGCAGACAAATTGAACAGGTGACAAAATGATTATGAAACTGGACCGCCAACAAGATGACAATCGTATCATATAAAATATACATAGTTAAGGTTGGTTTTACATCACAACATTCACATGTATATAGAATTTAAATATATATTCCAAAAATTAACAAACCCCAACTAAATTAAACTAAAGTAAACAATACATTTAGTTAAACTTTACATGCAAAACAAATACCAACATAGGAAAAAATTAACAGGCGACAAAATAAATGTGAACACTCCCCAGATTCGTGCAATAAAAATGTTCGGTACAACTGTTTTGTAATAAAAGTTAAGTGCAGCGCGCACGATTCTCGCAAATCATTAAAATTAATAGAATTCGGCGATAAAAGGCCGTATTGTTGTTGCTGAATGTTAAAAAGTGCGATATGATTGACGTGGGTGCACTGAAATACGTAATTTGAGCACGTACTGCGTCTCTTGTTTATATTTTTATTTTTCCTAATATCAAGAATTTTTAATGAATGCATTTAAAAGAAAATTACATGACTGTCTCGTTGAACAATGTTGCCACAATATATATTTTTTAACTAATGTTATTATGTAAACTTGTTAATGTGTTAACAAATTTTAGTTTAATGTTAATTATGTATAATTTAATTAAGACAATTATTAATCTGTATGCATTGTAGGTAGAATAAGAGTATTCTTAAATTATAATAAGACAAACATATAAAACCTTACTCAAGCAAATCAATACTTCTATAGCGTTCTGTTCTGGTCTGTTCTGTTCTACTCTGCTCTATTCTATTGTCTTCTATTATATCCTATTCTATTCCTTTTGGAGTAGATATTGTCTTTTTTTAGTCTGGAATCGCAATTATCTCGTGCACTTCTCAGTTTTTTATGTGAAAATAATTGCAAGTAAGCATGCAAGTGATATTAAGTCCCTGCAGCTCGTGGCCATATGCAACATCAAACTGAGAACAAAGGACTGACGTCTTATCATCTCAGATAAGACTTCAGTCCTGTAGGTGTTGCGACAATTGAGAACTAAGATGGTCCCTTCGATTTTAAGTGTAGCGGGCAACCGCACGTCTGAAACTGGTTCATGGCGGATTATGAGAGAGGCGGTGGTACTTCGTCGCTTATATTCTAATTAGTCACTTAACAAATGATTATATTTATATTGTTAATCATTTTGTACTTTACTTTAAAAGTAAAAATATAAAATATGAGCTTAATTGTTTCTCTCCTTGTTTCTTTTTCAGGATCTCAATTGTCCCACATTTACACGAAAAGGCAGATTTTTTAATAATTTAATCCTTTAAGTGTAACAACAGTTAACTTTTAATCATAATTACTACTACTAATAATACTGTGTCTACAGTTTGTTATGTTGGTAATCCTTAAATAAATAAATAAACAATACCCTTTTTATGACGTACCATGAAAACATACGGAACATATTTTCACGTTGCAACAAAAGTTGCGCTCGGCGATGTAACAAATAATGCGTTTGAAAATTTCTACTGTTTTACTTATAAATAATATTAGCCCTGCAGTAACTTCTTCGATCGAAATAATTATGTAACTTTATGTTCAAGTTCAAATAAACGCATGGGAATTCTTGATCGCCCCCATTTTTTACAACTAGCAACCGCTCCCGCAACCATTAGCGCATGTCGTCACGTGCGGTGACAACACTTCGCTGTTAGGGTTGCCACTTACATACAAACTATAAACTACTGTTTATTAAAGGTCATTGAACTCTGCATGTACCTACTTTATCGTGTATATAATATTAAGCTTATCAAAACGTAACCTTTCCTTAAACTTAAAGTTGCACGATACCAAAATTAAAAAAAAAGTTGTGTAGAGAGTAACGAACTCGGGTAAATCGGTTTTGATTGGTTTTTAATAAAAAATAATATCACTTAAATTATAATTGAAACCTCTCGAAGTACGTACTACTAATTCAGAAAGCCCGCTGATCAAACTCACTACACTTAATAAAGTTAAATTCCTTGTATTGCCTTGCTACAGAATCTGACGCTGGTCCAGTCCACCATTTGTATTTTTGATGGCCTCTTCATCAGAACTGATTCAATGAGCTTAAACTCGTTATACCTACATAAAGTTATCGAGAAATTGGATATTTTGCAACTGTAATAGTTGAAGAATCGGATTACCATATAGCAGCATGTACAAAATTGCTTAGTGTACAAACTTTGTGCAAAAGTTCGGTGTGTACAACAGTATATATATACTGTTAGTGTTGTGTACATGATACGGAACGCAAAAAAAAATGAAATAGACATAGAGTAAATAGATTAATCTACTTATGTACCTATATATTACATTACATATTAGATTAATCTATCTATCTATTAGCATCCGTCAACAGTTTCCCGCTCCATCGTAGTTTACCGTGACCACGAACCATGAAACTGGTTCGAAATATCGGCAATTAAAAAGCGTTAATCGTGAGCACCCGTTATAAAGTAAAATGTAAATTTATTTCCTTAGAAAAGGTAGCAACCATAATCTATTTGATACGCCAGCGCATTTCAAAGAAGCTGACGTGCTCCCACCTGATGCTGAGCGCATCGTAAATTCTACATAGATTTTATTGAAGTTTAAAAAAAGAATATCCAAGTGCAGTTTATCTTGAACCCATGATTTAAGCGGCAAAAGTAATCATTTAACGCAAAACGCGGCAAAAGTAATAATATGTTTAAATTCAAAATAAATAGTTTCCTATTTCAGACGAGAGAGATGTTTTGAAAAGAAATCTACAACTTCATTTTACTTTTTTTTTATTGCGAAAGAGTAAGAAACGGGCATGCAGGGCACCTGGTGTTAAGTGGTCACTGCAGCCCATAGAAAACCACGTCCGATTTCAAATATAACAGAAGTTCTATTTAAGCATGGATGCGGATGCGCTCCTACTCCTGAGGACTAAGATGGTCGCCTCCAATAATGTGTATCCGTATAATTGACATCTATAGCCCATACATTTTTGAAATACATTGTTTTAATCTAAAATACCTAGAAATTAATTGTCGCTTCCCTAAATGTAATAACTCGAAACATGACACGAGCGTGCACGCTATCTGATGTAAGTAGTCTCTGCAACCCATAGACATCCACGTCCAACCTGAACTAAACTAAACGCTTGCCTGACGTCTTGATCTAGGCAATATAATCTTGCATAATTGCGATGTTACTCCTGAAGATTGAGATGGTCACCTCACTTGTATGTGTTGCCGACAACCGAAACTCTAGAACTGTTCTACGGGGGATTATGAGAGCGACAGTAGTAGCACCACGGTTAAAATATTGTTCTACAACCTTGCAATTGTTCCTAAATTAAGAATATTTTGAAAGAAAAACAAAGCAATCAATTGGAAAGAGATATCTCATATTTATTAACATGTAGTTTAAAGTCCATGTTTATTTTTAGTTTTCTTTGCAAATGAGTTTTACAAACGTATTTATAGTTTATTTATGTAATAAAAACTAGCTGTACCATCCTCACTTAATGATAACGAAGACAACGGATCTCAATAAAAAAGGTTTGTTAAGACAAGAAGCTACGTTGTCGAGAATAGTTCCAATTCCAACCCGTTTTGCTCCGACCTTGGCGTTCAGAGACAAAAAATGCTTAATAAAGTCACAAAAAGCATTATTCTCGTCTATTCACGAAATACGAGCAAAAAGCGTACGGAATTCGCTGGCACGTAAAAACGCGTGGCCCGCCATCTTTATTTCGCCGCTCGTAGCGCGCCTTGTCGCCGGTCTAGCGCCAGTTGCTTGCCAATCGCGAAGGTAAACAAGCTCTGACAGCGAACGTACTTGTACACGTAGGCTGTGTACAGACTACAGTCAACTCATCTGATTATATGATTTTTAACTAAAGTACATACATTTTTAGTACACTAGCAACTGTCAATAGTTTTACCCGCCACGGCAGTTTCGCAGTGACCACGAACAATGATACTGATTACAAATATCGGCAATAAAAATCGTTAATCGTGAGTACCCGTTATATAACATAATGTATGGATTCCGCGATATTATCAGTTTTATGTTTGTAACCTGATATGACTTCCTATAACCTTTCATCCTTCAACCTCCGTAAGAAATGGACTTTCAAAACATTGTTAATGCTTATCTATGTTCCTAAGGAACATCTGTACCATTAATGCAACTGTCGATACAAGCTGTACATTGACTGTTTAAGACGACGAAGAAGATTTGCAAAAAACAGGACCAATATCATGTAAACAGCAGGCCATATGAACGATTACAATTAAAACCAGAGACTAGTGTTGGCAACACCGAGTCAAGATACTTTTGGGTTGTCAACTTTGAAAATAGAATTTGAAAAAACAAATGATTGTTTTATGGCGACGTTGCTTTGTTTTTGAATTTGGTTATTTGATTATTGCAGTATAAAGTCTAATATGGTCTATCCTTACTATTTAGTGTAATATAGTGTAAATCGGCTGTCGTTAGTTTATTCTTACATTATACTTCGATAGTAAGGAGAGACCCTAAGTTGCAACGGCGACTATGTAGCTATTATGTAGTCTTGGAACGAGGCCAATCTCCGTGCATTAGCTGAATCGTTAACATAAGAATGTTGTTGTAATATCAAACACTGTACAAACTTACATTTCCTTTACTGAATACATAGTTTAAAATGGCTTCTCAATCTGTATAGCATGAAAAAACCTTTTTTAGAGACATCTGTGTATACAACTCGTTAATTATTAATACACTTTTGTTAGAAACTTTCTTTTTATTAAACTGCCTATTATCTTAACACTTTGACTGCGGCGCTAAAATATTCGGGTCAGCTTTGCGAGAGGCGGCACTAAACTGGAGCTTACTTTTCTAAGATGCGCCGACAATTCACTGAAATATTGAATTTTTAGCATCTGTGTATCATAACTGGGAGCGGACATAATGTCCGCCCCTAGTTTCGTAGCGCCGACGTAAACACATCACTTTTGTTCGTCCGTAATCCATACAGATTTGTACATACAACACAGGTGTGTACACGCCGCAAGCGCGTTGCGCTGCGCAATACACAGCAGTATTGTATGGCGAGGGAAAGGGTTAAACTAATACCATCGTGGAATTTTACTATGTACAGGGTACATAGTATTCATTTTACTACGTAACGGGTGCTCACAATTAACGCAGTCTACGACCGCAGTTTAGCCGTGACCACGAGCCATGCAACTGGCTGGATATATCGGCAATTAAAAATCGTTAATTGTGAGTTACATTGTAAAATGTTCATTAGTGTAGCCATACTTAACAAGTACCCAAATCAACATCAAACAATTACTCTTCCTAAGTTAAACTATAGCTTTGTCATGAAAACGGTCCAAAGATTCAAAAATGTACTAGATTATATAGTTTTCGCTTTCTAACAATAAATACTCCATAATATTTTTAAACAAATAAAAATAATAACAATATAATAATCCATAACTTAAATAAGTAATAAAAATATTAGGAACTTATTTTTAAAGGAACTATGAATTATTTACTTGAAAAAAGCATGAATTTATTATTGAGATTTTTTTTTCATTTTTCATGTAAGAACAGCAATAAATGATCATGAGACCGACCATGAGGCGACCTGTTAAGTAGCCGCTGCAGCCTATTAACATTATAAATACACACATACAACCTCATACAAGACTTAAATCTTCCCTAAGGTCGTATGTGGATGGGTTCCTACTCCTACACGAGGCAGCCAACTCAATCTTTGGGACTAAGATGATAGTCTCGCTTCAAAGTATAGCCGACAACCGCAAGATCCCCATCTCGCTCACATTTAAATTAATATTTCCATTAAGGATTCCATTTCATTTTCTCAAAAACGAAAACTTAATTAAACCGAGACTTCAATATCAATTAATAACAAACGATAGAAATAAATCTTCTCAATAACTTTAAAGAAACGAATTCTAATACAAGAAAATAATTCAATGGTACAAAGCTATATAAATACGTGATTATTCCACAAAGGACCAAACGGAAAAGACATCCATTCGAATTTGAACTCTATGTGCAAGATTTAAGGATAAAATTCGTTTTAGTCCGCTCGGGTACATAAAACTCGATTTGCACGCGCCTGTGTAACCACAATTAAGTGTGGTACTTCAAATTGACCATCGAAAATATAAAAGGAGGAATATCGCCTTTACTCGAAGCACAGAGCAATGATTTTACGTAGAGATTGGCGTTTAAATATCTATAGTAATATTACAGAGATTTTCTGCTATTATTTGTACTAAATAAACTCCGAAACGACTGGACCGATTTTAACCATTTTTTACAAATAAAAAGCTACATTTTAGGATGTAGCATAGGCTATATTTTTTTGTTTGTATGTCAGAACGTTTGTGCACCCTAGTTTCAGAAACGGCTTAACCGATCTCAGTGCGGTTTCACTATTGTATTGCTATAGTTTCACTTGATATTTAATGTTTGTTTCATTAAAATATCGGTCTATAAATAAAAAAAGTTGTCAACTTTAATAGCATGGGTGTCAGTGAGTACATGAGAAAATTTTGCTGTTAAAAATTAAAAAAAATTAAAGCCCACGTGAGCGGAGTTACGGGCAGCAGCTAGTGATACGAGTAGTTTGGTCTATTATCCCTGACTGCTGTACTAGAGATTGTAGGTATGATTCTCGCCATCAGGTGGCCTGCCTATCTTTTAGCCTCTTTACAATAAAAAACAGAAATATATTAATTCTTACATTAGCAAAATACTCTTAATATAAAACATCTATTTATAAACGTGGTTTCGGGTAAGACCGAGTCGTATGTCGTGACGGCATGACATAAACCTTGCTTACGCCGCCATGCCTCCCCGCCATCAGTACTTAAATAAAGTCTACATTAAGAACATTTATTTGCCTTATTTTATATAAATCAACAAATAATTCGACGTACTTTACCGCATTACTGTTAATTAAACTAAGTTTTATTTTATGTTATTTCATAATTCATTAACTAATAATGATTCTTTCATTATTAATTCCTTTAATAACTATTTCGACGTTTTACCCCGTAATGGCGTCGTTTTTTATGTAAATTACTCTCTAACAAGTTCCTCTGTACTAACAAATACGTATCGAGTTTAGTGGTGTGTAAAAAGAGAAAAATGGCACCGTTTACAGCTATCGACACAAAGTGACACCGCGCTGGTTGTTAGCGACGCAAATGGCGAACATCACAGCATATAAATATTTGTGGAAGGCAACAAAGTTGTGCAGGATTCGTCTTTTTACGTAATGCCAACAATTGAGCTCAAACATGACAAACTATGTAGGTGACTATTACCACCGATAGACATATGTTACCAATGCAAAAACCTGTTTTTTAATAAATGTTTATGAACTATAATAAAATGGTACAAGATCGTTTTAGCTGATAGTAACAATTGAAAATGAAACCCACCAGATACAGGTGATTAGTACCGTAGATAAATAATAGACTAATCTCAAAAACCTGCGTATTAATAATTGTTTTTAAACAACAACAAGTTGTGCAGGATATTTTAAAGTAATAATAATATTTAAATACGCGCTTCGCTATTGTCCGCCTTTTTTATGGATTTTCATATTTTCTTACCTAAACTTTACATGGTTGTTGCTTCAAATAATCCTAGTATGGTAGTGCATAAATACGCAATAAATCTATCAATTAAAAAAAAGAAAATTCATGTGCATACATTTTAGTATAAATTATAGGGTTGACTTACGCCAAATACGGAAGCCCTAAAATAAAATTGAAATTAAAAAAGAACAACCATAAACAAAAAGGAACAAATAATATATGTTATAGTTATAGATATAAATATATGTTTTTATACGCCACGAAATACTCTCTCGTACCTTATCCTTTCACCACGTTAGCAGCAGCATGGAATACTCCAAAACTGGATAAGATAAGACGAGATACCATGAAATATAGTTCCATGGTAAAAGTAACTTTTTCTGCGAACAGAGCACATGAATCAAGCGGTACAAAAGGTATAAAAAGATCCAATTCACAGATCCGACACCGAGTTGTTTAGCGTAGAAATTGACCAGCAGCGGCCGTAAATAACACCAGCTTATCGATATCTGGATCTGTTAAAGAATAGGAATACGGTTGTTTTATAGACTTCATTCATAGCGTTTTGTTTGTGAATAGGGATGAATGAAACGAGTAAAATTAATCGATATTTCATTCGATATGTACTTTTAGTATCGATTTTTTTGTGTTTCGAAAGTACAAAACGATCTTGCCATCTGTCAAATGGACTTTTTAGCCTACAGACGTCAAGCCTCAAAAGTCTATATGACGACGTTCGTAGATGCGTTGCTAGTCCAGACGAATGAGATGGTTGCCTCGCTTGAAAATACAGCCGGCAACCGCATAGCTCAATACTTAACCCAGTACAAGATAATTATCGATCAATAATAAACGTACCAAATGGACGATGGACAATCCATGTTTTTTTTATGATTGTGAAAGAGTAAGAAACGGGCATGCTGGCGGCTCATGCAGCCCATGGACAACCACGTCCGATCTCAAACAGAAGTTCTATTTAAGGATGGACGCGGATGCGTTCCTACTTCTGAGGACTAAGATGGTCGCCTCCAATAATGTGTATCCAGCAACCAACAAATAGCTAATATATTTATTCTCAAATACGTATTTCCAGAAAAGAAACAAGTTCCGTGGTAAGGGCGGGACACAAACAAGTGTGCCAGAGGACGGATGTGAATTATTAATGCCTCGTCCCAGCTCAAGATGTGCACGAGGTTGCACTCAGTTGTCTCTCATATTGTGTGGTGCACGTATATGGGATTTAGGTTAGTAATTCTCTGCTGATTTGATTTTTTTATGTGAGAAGAGTAGCAAACGCATGCAAACCACCTGATCTTAAGTAGTCGCGGCCCATAGATATCCACGTACAACCACAAACACGACCGTCGTCCTATCTAAGCTCGAACGTAGATACGTTTAAAAGGTGGTAGAGCCGTTAGAGTTCGCACGGAGCGGTACCACCACCACCCTCATAACCCGCCGTAAAGCAACTCACGTGGATGTCTATGGGCTGCGACTACTTAACATCATGTAGTTTGCATGCTCGTTTGCGACTACTCTCATATATAAATAAAAATATACTGGAATTGAAGGTTTACGTGCCTTCGAATAGCGATTGCAAAAGATTTTATTTACAAATAGCTAACTCTAGGTCAGATACGTATATTTCCTTTAGCTGTGAGCTTTTGGAAAATCGAACAAATGCATTGCAGAAGAGTAGCCAATGAATTATTAATGCCTCATCCGGAATTCAACTATAAGGTTCCATTGCAGAAACTCTACGGTATCTCAAAGCAATGTTGTAATATCTAAGTATATAGAACTAGGTATATGCTACCTATGGGTAGATACATCTATTACGGTAAAGGATTTTTTTGTTAGAGAAGTAGCAAACGAGCATGCATGCTACTTGATGTTGAAATGCCGTTGGAATCCACATCCAACTTAGACTAGACTGAAATTCTATCTAACGTCATACGTAGATGAGTTCCTACTCCTGAGAATTAAGGTAATGGCCTCTATTATACGCGGTACTTCCACCGCGTTGAGGTACTATCGTCGCCCTCATAAGTCATCGTGGAGCAAGTCTTGTGTTTCGGTTGAAAGGCGCTGCTTGCGGCACTTAGAAGCAAGGCGACCATCTCCATCTAATAGAGTAGCAACATCTATGTAGACCTTAGATAGGACTTCAGTCGTATTTGAGGTTGTATACGGATATCCGTAGACTGCAGCGACAAATTAATATCGTGTGATCTGCACGCTCTATATAAAAAACTAATTAAATGCTCGCCCCAGGTAGGCATGCGGCTACAGCGGCGACTTAAAATGAACTCCTTTCTCAACAAGTATTAATGAGGATACATTTAGCATTGTATCGCTTAACTGTTGCACCCGAGCGCGCCTTCAACAATCGGACATTTAAAAGTACAATTACAAAAAACTTATGGCAAAGCCGTCTTTTATTTTGGGTCACGTAAATCGTTTCAACAACTGGGGCACTTTCTCTCGGTGGCAAAAACTGACCAGTTCGCTCCGAATGTCACTAACGAGGGCTAATTAACAAATGAAACTTATTTTTTGTCACAACGCGAAATATCGAAATGTAACTCATCAAAATGTACGTGGTACAATCGATTCGAGTGTTTCCGACGCAGTAAGTGTAATGGTTATTGATATTCAGTTTAAGGAATGTTTCTTTAACGCTAAAGAGGTATATTTATAAGAGTAAGGTGTTTGGTAGACTCAGGACAATCACAACACAGCACTGCAGAACCTAAAATGCTGAAGTTTTGCACATAGGTTTTATATATACAATAAATTTGCATTAAAGAACGGAATTTTGAAAATTGTGATTAAATTTCCAAACTTAACAAAGTAACATAGAAGATAAATCTTTGTATTATTTTTATTCTCTTCATAGATTTGCTTCAAAAATTTATATATGTTAAAATATAGTTTAATATAATTTAGGGTAATAATAACTTTTGCAAGATAAGTAATCCCGCGGACAAAAAACTAGTAGCACATAAAATTACAGTTCGTAATACAATCGATTCGAATACTTCAAGTCTGTTACCGACTTTAAATGACACTCCTTTTTTATACTGATTAACTAACAGACTTTTTAACTGACCGTTTATCTGTGACCACGAGCCATGTAACTGGTTTGATCTATCAATTAAAAATCATTAATAGTGAGTACTCTTTACATAATCAAATGTATTATTTCCGCGATGACACTGGTTTATAATCATATGGAGTTACAGATGTCCATTGCCGGAAGTAAGAATTTATTTATTTATTTATTTATTTAATTATAAAACTACCTTACATCTAACATTACAGGTAACCTAATGCGTTAGTGCAATGAAAATTAAATTAATTAAATATTGAACATTAAATTATTTAAAAATTTGAATTCATGCTCGTTTAATACTTCAGTGTATTAAAAAGAAAAGGTTGGAAAGCTGCAGTTTCTGTTCTCGTAACGAAAATTACTACTTCCGTTACCTTTCTAACGTAATGAATTTAAGATGCGGTAACCGGTTGTGTCGTAACTGTTGGATATTTTCCTTGTAAGGAAAATTCCCCGTGATACTATATGTCTTATTAATTAGGACTGATTAGTTTAAAAACATTTCATCAACTCATCTATGTCCCACTAGTAGACATAGAGCGCTACAGAATGTATAGCGTAGACAACGATGCTCGTTGTGTTGGGAGACTTAATCATGTCTTTGATAATTTCGAGGAAAACTAAAGTTTCTCCAAATATTTTTTGTAGTGAAAGCGAGAAATAATTTGTATTACGCGTATATCTTCTAAAAATCAAAAATCAAAATATTTTTATTAAAAGTAGATTCTTTATAGAACTTTTTTTGCATGTTAATCCACCGTCACATCCAAATTGGAATTTTCGTTTTGGACAAGAGGCGGCGAAAGAAACTCCGCGACAAATCATGAATTTATCGAAGATTCGAACCCCGGCCCTGCCCTTAGTGTTGCTTGAATACATATATTTATTATTAAGATTGACTTGTAAGCATGGAAGAAAATCTGCATTTTCCTTAGGTTTAAAAATAGTCACTGTCCAAAAATTTATTATTCGTAAAAACTTAACTACTTAAAACGAGAGAAAACAGTGACAAAAATACACATATTTTTTTAAATATGTTTGCATATTGGTTTTACCATTATTATAAAAACCATATTCATACGCTACTGGAATAAAATAATTGAAAATTTTCCCAATGTAGGAAAAATATCAAAAATTACATACCTACGATATAAGAACAAGATATTACCCATTATTACGAAACAAACAATGTTTATATTAGTGCTTGGAATTTTTGTGACTAATATATGTGGTATCCTTTAATAAATAATTGTAGGGTAAACCGATTTACGATAGAACATCATACTTAATACATATGAATTAAAACTTATATCGTGGAATTTACACACATTACTGTGT
>DWON01005365.1:0-15018 GCA_018251015.1 Phocides pigmalion okeechobee | reverse complement strand
GGTGGAGGTAGTGCCGTCCCGGGCGAGCTCTAACGGCTTTACCTTTTAATTTTTTTTAATTGTCGATATTTCAAACTAGTTCCGTGGGTCGTGAAGATCACGACAGTTTGGCAGTGACCTCGACCCATACAACTGGTTCGAAATAACGGCAAATAAAAGCGCTGATCCTGAGTACCAGTCACACAAAAATGCATAAATTCCGCGCTGATATTACCTAGTTCAATATCGTTTAAAAACATTACAAGGCGACTAGCGCCATCTATACAGCGCATGTGTAAATAACGAATGACGTTCGCTTTGTAAATGTTTGCATGTTTCCTTAAACTCATATGTTCGTATACAAATATTTACTTGCATTCGTACTAATACGTTTTATATTTACTGAGCACACAATTCAAATAGTAATATTATATAGAGAAAATATTTGTTGACAGTTATTCAATATTATTCTATGCATATATATGATACGACACGGAACGTGTATATTATCGTGACTCGTGCAATTTGTCGAAAGTTAAGCAACTTCGGGCATGGTCAAAAATTGGATGGGTGACCCGTAGTGGCGACTTTAATCTGCGCTTTCGTTAATTATTGAGAATTGTCTGTTTTCAAATGTATGTATGTGTATGCGTGCATGTATGGATGTGTTCAGTATCTTAACTTATTGTATAAAAATTGAAACTATATAGGTAAAAAGTACTGTTAAGGATTACTTTCTATTATAATCTCTATTACAAAGTTATTACATTGTTTATGTGAGAAGTGTAGCAAACGAGTACGCATACCACCACTACCACTTGATTTTAAGTAGTCACTTCAAAATCAAAAAATCCAATCATAAGGGGTTATGGTACCTTCCCCGTCAAAATAATGTTCTACCACCTGTGTAGAATATTCATAGATAAGTAAGTGACTTCGTATACGAAAGGCGTACTTAAAATACGCTCTCGAGTGCGTAACCTAAAAGCCTTTGAATTAAATTTTCAGGTATCTAAAGAAGCTTCTTGTAGGCAGTCGCCGTAAATGAAGGTGAAAATTTGGGGCCTGGAATTGAATCCGAGACTACTCGTGGTCGAACACACCACTAAGCTATGACTGCTTGCTTTCATAATATGTCCGTTTAAATATAAAACTTGCAAATGAAGATAGTAATCTATACATATAATAAAAGTATAATGAAGTGGTATATATATATTCTAAATATTATAAAATGAAGTCATTCGTCGCGTCTCTCTGTTCTAGATAAACTCAAAAAGTACTGCGCGGATTTTTTTACACTTTTCAACAACAGGTAGAGTGATACCTGAGGGAGGTTTCGGTGCATAATAAGTTTGTAAATTGGGCAAGAAATTAAATAGTTAAATTCAATGTAGTAATTCAGTCGTCGTTCGAAATAAATGTTTCAAATTGTTAGTTTTTGCAACTAGGTATTAAGTGGATGCTTGTATGAAAGAAAAATAATGTAAGTAAATATAAACTCTTTTACCCGAGCGAAGCTGGACTAGGTCGCTAGTAATATAAAAGTATAAAATATATTCTTTAGAAATTCTTATTCTTATATTTTGTTAGATGGTAGAACGACCTCAAACATGACTCATACTTCTTGGACGTAAGTGTTCCTTGGCTACATCGACCATTTAACGCTTACTGCAGCTCTACTTGCTCCATTAACTTAAGTCATTATTTGTAAAAGACATTTTCACAACTGGAAAAGATGTGTGTTTTGGAGATTCTTTCGCCGCCTCTTCTCCAAAACGAATCACCTTACGAGTCGGTGGTAGTTTATTGACGAATAAAAAGAATTCTGTAAAAAATCTACGTCGAATAAAACATAATGATTTTTATTTTGATTGACTGGTCGACTTATTTGCGCGTTTGTAGCATAAAATACTATGTATTATTTTAACAAAAATCTGTTTAAAAAATATTCTAATCATTCCCAATCGACGCGTACAGGCACGGGAGAAGCTAGTGACAAGATAAAAGTTTACACAAACACTTATACCCTTATCAGTTAATACATGAAATCCGGTAGCTAGCTTGTCACAATTGCCTATATCTAAGCTGATAAGACCTAAGCTGAAGATATCGCTAACTCCAATTATGTAATTAATTATAGATTCCGTAGTTCGGTGGCAAAAAAAACCTTTCTAAACATAAACTTTACGATGTTGTTAGGGAAATATTTTACTTTACTATGTACTTTTTACGTGAGAAGAGTAGTAAACGAGCTTGCAAACCACCTGACGTTAAGTAGTCGCAGCCCATAGACATCCACATGCAATCACAACCACGACTGAAATGTTATCTGAACTCGAACGTAGATACGTTGCTACTGCTGAGGACTAAGCGAAATGACCATCATTTCGCTTCAAAGTGTAACCGGAAACCGCACCTCTCCAACCGAAAGACAAGTAATGCTTAACAGCGGATTAGGAGGTCGGTGGTGGTAACTTTCCGGTGGAACTATAATTCTCCCTCCTTTAAAGCTGGGGAGAGGAGAATGACGTATGGCATGGCTTTGGCTTGCTGGTGTTGGCAACTGGCAACTTTTGATGGCAATTTCATCTGGTATGCTATTTAGACAGCCATTTATTTCGGAAAATCTTTGGCACTATGTAGACGAAGTTTTAAGATAGACAGCATTCTTCAGTAAAACAATATAGTTCAATTAAAATTCTTTATAATTTCAATCGATGGGTCTGTCTGTATGGGATAACCATTTTATTCGGAGTTTTTGGCAGAATGTAGACGAAATTTTGAAGATAGATTCATGTAAAGTTCAGTAAATATTATGGAATGGTTTCGTGTAATTACGTTACGTTGTATGCTTCACTATTCCTGTGGACTAAAATGGTCACCTCGCCTGTACGTGAAGGTGGAAACAAAACTTCTCTAACCGATACAAACGAACAAATACCAGGTGGATTTGCAGATCGATTGTATTATTTAAAATCACTTTTCGAAAAAATAGTTTTAAGTATTTATTATATAAACTAGCTATACCCTGCGCGCGTTGCTACGCAACCAATTAAAATAAATTTGAAGGAAAGACATTACACAAAAATTCAGTTCATTTTATTGATTTTTTTTTGTTGATTTTGGTCGTACCAACTCAAAAACCTTCGTGGGCTCATGCACAACAACTTTGCTAAAGATCATAGCATGATTAAATGCATAGTTTAAGAGTCTATAAAGGACATACAGACAAACATTCATTTTTATATATAAGAGATGAGCGAGCACTAAGAGAAACATTTTGGAAATTTCACCCCTAAGAGTAGATCCAACTCCTAAAATAAAAGATGAAAATTTATATTGTTCAATACTTGTCAAAAATCTGCTCAAATATATGTATCAGGGATAGAGCCTCATTATTTATTGGAATGTCTTTCTGTCGACTTATGTGCGAGTCCGATTGAGTAAAGCCGCGTCCAAAGTTAGTAACACAATATCACACATCAATATGATTGCTTGTACCGTTTTCCTGCAAACAATACCAACCTACTCTTAACCATTATTCCAACAACTGTACTCATATTGTTCAACTATTGTGACATACGTAAGTTGTACATTAATTAGGTTATATTACGCAACAACTGTACAATAAAACTTATTATCGTTTAACAAAAGGAAATAATATTAATTGTTATGCAAATTTGTTTAAAACAATTGTTCCAAAAGCAATAATTGCCTATGTCTTTCATAAGGCTCAATTTAATTGCTCTAATTGTTTTAATTGACGCACATATCTTTAGGGTACTGTGAGTTAAAAGGAAAACTGAACCCTTATAAGATCACTCTGTTGTCCATCAACAGGACAGTTAGACCCGGGAACGTTAAAATTGGAAATTAGAACCAAATATCTAATGTCTAAAAATCACGCAGTTCGATTTAAAGGGTCAGTAGTTTGTGTAAAAAAAAAATTGTACCTACTTACAAATCATCTCATGATAATCTACTTTCTGATGATGTATTTATTTAGTTCAGTGATACGACAATTCGCAGTTCGTGAATCCGGCTCACACTTGGCTTGTTTATTTCTAATATTTCCGATTTTCACTCTTAAGGGGGTAAGATACGGATAGATTTTTTTTATAAATGTATTGTTATATATTCATTGCATGAATTGCTCTTTTGTATATTACATAAAAATTGATAATTAACAATAATATAATCTTTCTTTTAAATTAAATCCTTCTCATTCCCTAAACAAATATAGATAAAGTTTTGGTGGAATAATAAATTATCTAAAATGTTATTCGCATTGAAAATAATATGTGGGGAAAGAAAATACTATGCCCTTACTTAATTTCAGCATTAATCCAATAAAACGCTGCATCACGATTAGCATATTATTATTATACCAGTAGTTTGTTACGAAACGGAAGTGACCAATCGTGCGCCGCCGGAAGCCCCACCCCCGCGCTACTGCTTCCGGTCGCGTGACGTCATTTACATGACAGTCGTGCGTAGGCCGCCGGGCAGGCAAGGCGCGTTGGCAGCTTTTTGTTTATGGAATAAGGAAATGACTTGCGAGGGAAAGAAAAAAGGACGTAGATAGTCAAAATATTTATTATATTCATATTTTTAGAAGTAGATTTCGCCCGCGAGGTCAACCAAATTCGGTATAAGAATTCTACAACTTTCTACTGTTATTATTTCATTACTACTATAATACATATTATCCCAGATCACAAAGAAAAGAGAGCAAGGAGGGTTTACAGGAGGAGGTTAACAGGTTTTACTAACAGTAAAGATATAATATTCATTAAGATTCTGGAATAATAAAGTATTTTTTTTTGTTTTCTTTCAAGTTACATTACATAGAAATGTATTGCTTTTAGACTATACCAATCATATCTATTTTAGTCGAGTGTCTTTCAGTTTTTATGTAATGTTACAGTCGTGGGGTTTTGCACAATGAAACGCCGAGATAATTTTTTACACACTTAGTATATTTAACGGACAGAGTAACGTCCTACCCCCCTGGTTCTATCTCGAATGCCCTTTAATAATCTGCTACCCTCTTTATATAGTTTTATCATTGACAGTCAAATATCGACTAATAACAGTTAAAATTGCTAAATTAATACAAAATCTAATAAATATGCCATATCTGTTGTGGGACTATTGAGTAATTGGTAACAGTAATGAACTCGATTAAAAGATTGGCAAGCGTACACAGTGACGTTGAAATTTACGCAGCCATTATTTCTTTTGGGTTTATTATAATATCTAAAGTTATTTGGCAGGTTGTGTCAATTATTTGTCGTACACATTAACCGTTTTCCAGAAGAATTTTTGAAAATTCCGGTCTGCCAAATTCCATTTTAAATGTGTTGAAAAAAATAGAAACAGGTATACTTATGCTTACAAGTAGGAAAAGTAGTTTTTGATCGGGCATCTACCACTGCCGGAGTCGCGGTAGTTGCACAATCCGGGTCCCTTGGCCTCCGACACGGAAAAGCCGTGCAAAAACAGATTTTTGTTTAGTCAGTAAAAGTCGGACATACCCTCAGATCCTTGGCCCTGGGAGGAAGAAATCATTTGGTGAGTTCCACATTTTTAACAAAAATAAGGCCATCTGGAACCAACTAAGCTTAGAAATAAGATGACCATTTAAGTGTTCAGGAGTAGCGACGAATCTACGAATATGTACAACCTCAAATAGGACCTCAGTCCTATCCATGAGCTGTAATAATTACTAACCTACCATTAAGTAACATTGGGAGGTAGAAAGGGTGGAATCACCGCCGCTCTCACAATCCACTGTAAAGCATTACTTGTGTTGATTGGTGGAGATGTGCGATTGCTGGCCACACTACACGCTAGGCGACCATCTCAGTCCTCAGGAGTAGCAATACATATGCACATCGTCAGGCAAGATTTTGGTCCTGTTTGATGTTAGACATAGATGTCCATGGGCTGCAGAGTCCACTTAATATTAGATGCGTGCATGCTCATTTACTATTTTTTTCAACATTAAAGAAATATTTTTGCAGCATTAATAATTAAGTCCTATAACTATCACTTTTTGAAGAATATAAAAAATATCGGCAAACGTCAAACGTATCAAAGCGTGATTTGAGAAACCGCCGTTAATCTATCAATTTATCCACGGTTTGTTAGGTTCGTCCGTACGTCCGTATGGGGTGTGGTGTCAAGAAATTGCTTCGTCATTTGTTGGGTTACGTTTTAAGCGTGCATAATTATGATAGGTATCAGTCTGATTTTTGTAAAAACATTACTAATCGGGTTATGTTTAGACTTAACTTGTTTTTTGTGTATGTACAATTTCTTTTTACCACTTTTGTAATAAAATGCTACGTTATTTTTAAAATATTTCAAATAAACTGTTATTAATATTTTTATCAGGTGTAGCCTGATGAAATAACTAAATAACCTATTGTTTTATAGGTTTCAAAATTAAACCTATTGTTTTAAGTTTGTATGTTGTGTCTGCTATTCATAAACAAAACAATATCTCAATCTCTAAACATTTCCTGTTAAGTTTGATGTTATTACCCGTCCTAGTGTATTTTTGAAGTCTAAGGTCCAGTAGAAATGAAAACGAAACCACATTTCGACTATTAAACTCGAAGCGAAATGTAGAATCAAAATTTATTTAATCACAAATAATTAAGGGCATATACATGTATACATACATGTCTATATAAAATCAACGAAAGTTTTGTTTCTTTTTTTTGTCTGTTAAAATAAAATATAAGAGTAAAAATATCTAGAAAAAGAAACACCGCTTCACAGTGCGTTTTAACTTACTCTTTAGAATCAAGTTATAATTTAAGATTACATAGAAATACGTTTATTAGCGACATTGTGAAACTAATTGAAATCGGCGAATACTTTTAACAAATAGTTCAATACCAACCGTTCGTAGCAACTAATTGAAATGACACAGAGAAGCCCGCCAAACTCAACATGCACTAACCAACCCTAAAATAGCGAAGGCAATCTCTGATCGACAACAAAAACTCAATTAATTCGCGCGAGAAAGGGTTAAATTTACTATAAACGATGCCGCAAAAATGCCACATCAAAAGCCTTAGCTAATTTTAATTAAACTCCCAAGACGGCGGAGTTGTGCCAAGTTTTTATATTTTCCCTTTCTGTTACAATTTTGAGAGCCCTTCAAGCTTAGGCTGACTGTTTGGAAAGTTTCAAAGGAATTATGAATCGGGACCGGCAATTTTGTTTACTTTACCGCCCGTGATGTTTATGTTATCTTGGTAACATCGGACTAGGTTTTTTTTAAGAAATAGGAATAGCAAATGCAGTAATAACTTTGACTACTTACTTTCAAGTGGCTGTAGAGTAATGATGGTAGAGCCATCGCCCATTCTCAATCAACTTTATACATTACATGAATCATATCTGAAGTCGATTAAAGATACGTGGTAACATATGAGGGCTAAAGTAGTCGCCTCATTTGTTAGACAACTACACTTCTTAACGAAATAGAAAAAATGCTTCTGCTAGAAATAAATGTGGTTTAAAGTTCAATACGTAAAAACGGTATATTTTGGCAATAAACAATTTTTGTTTTCAAATATAGTGTGAATGTTTTACATTACTTTCAGTTAGGCTTCAAGGAAGACTCCTCATCATTCTAATATTCTACATTATTTAGTTATAAATATGTCTTGCCCTTAGAACGACAGAGAAAATTGGTTGAATAATTGGTAATTAAGTAACAACTTACCTATTTACTTAGAGCGTATCTATAACTTACTAAAGGAATCTGGAGTTAAAGAGAGAATGTCAGAGAGGAACTGGAGTTAGAGAGTGTGTCAGGAAAGGAATTGGTCATGAAAATCTGCTGTTCGCTCGCGTTCTAATTGGAGAAAACATCGCCCATTAATCCACAGAGACCCGTAATCCAGCAGTCATACAGTAGTATACATAATAAATAAAACAGACAAGTTTAAAAACACATGTCAAAGTACGTAGATTGATAACCAAACACGCCGAACATATGAATAATTCAAAACGCTGCGAAAAATATAATGATATTACAGCACTAAGGAAGATCCTGTCCTTTACGAATAGATTGCATCCATTCATCAATTCATATTTCCCACAAAAAGCCTCACGGAGATAGAAACACCTGAAGCACAGAAAATGACCACTTTTCCGTGAAATTTAACACATTGAGACCGAAAAGAATAGGGGAAGGAAAGGAAATCCCTTCCAGGGTCCGACCTTTTCCGAATCGATCCTGTATGCACAATACTTTGGCTATATTTTATATTTGTATAGTTTGTCGGTCGTAGTGTTGTTAAGTATCGATAGTCGATATTTGATCATGCATCTAGTCGTTTTGTCGATAGTATTGTGTGTGGTGTGAGAATTTTTGTGTTTAGAAAATTTGTAAAATCCCTAAAATTGAAGCCCATGTGAACAAAGTCGCAGGCAGTAGCTAATATGTAATAACTCTTAAATAGTCAATTCATTTTTATTATCTCTTATTAATATACAATAAATCTATCTATGTAGCGAAAGTACCTAAAATATGACATGAGGGCTAGTTCATATATCTGGCAAGGAATTGCGACCGTTATTCAACGCATGAATGGGGTAAGCGTTCTGGACACGATGCCTTATGGGCGATGCTTTATGTATGTATTTGAATTGATTTTAAGACATATATGGATATTTTTATTTATTTAATTCAATGCAGGTAGCGTTCTTGGAACTCCTTTCCTTAATATTCTTTAGCTAAGGTATGATTAGTTTTAAGAATGTATACTAAAAAAAATGAAATCATTCAATATTATATTAAGATTAATTACATTTCGATAGTCCATCGATGGTTAGGCAACGCTAGTTGGTCGGAAGCCGGTCATTATGACGCGGCCAGCGAAATGGACGCATTGTGCCCGGCTTAGGGCGCGCGGTGTATGGAATTACAGTTCGCTCCCGGTATGTTTCTTTGTGACACCCGGAGTGAGAATGAGGAATGAATGTATGCTAATTTTGAATTTAGAACGTTTTGTTATGCTCGTTTTTTGTTTTTTTTTTTTGGTTGCGCACGTCGGTTTCGACCATTGGCAACATTGTCTATGGATAGTACATAAATATAGAACTCCAATACACATTTAAAAATAAATCTAAATATATGTGAAACTGATTTCTATTTTGAATTAAGAAGAAATTTCTTCGTCTTGTTTTTGGTAGCAATAACTGGCATTTATAATTGAAAAAAATTGATTGGTAATAACAAAAAAGGGGAAAAGAGTTACGTAGAATTTATAAGCAAAATGGCACCTACTGACCGTTTATTTAATTTATTTACGAACTTTTGATGCTGCCGTGAAATTATGGAAATCTTTTACTTGAACATGGATTAATGGAAACAGTTTTAAGTATTTTATGTAATTACCATTATAAAAATATCACATTTATTTAAAAATACACATTGATTGGGTTTTGGTAAAAATCAATATAAGTAGGCATTCGTCGTACAAAAATAATTGTCCATAAACAAACGTCCTGTCACTCCATCACCATAAATAAATATATAGAAAAAAATGACTTCTAAATTAATAAAACTCTTGAAAAGTTGAAGGAGAAAAATCGGTTATTCACGCCAATGCCAGGCGAAGGCAGAATACAAGCGAGAGATGACAACGAATTTAATTATAAATATTATAAAAAAATCTCTCAGTCCCTTTCGGAAGCAGGGGCTTTCACCAGTAGATTACCTGCCACGCTATTTTCGACCTAAATGCCTTAGAATAAGGACCTTATTTTCGAATGAACGACAAGTAGATGTTTGTTATGACTTTTATAATATTGTAGAATCGACGTCACCACAATGAGGGTGTCTCATATATTTTATTCGATATTTAAATTCGGTTCTTGGCGGGAAGACGTGGAGTGCCGATTACTGTTAATGGCGTCACCACGAGTGTTATAGGCCAGTGACATTCTAATTTATTATTTAAGAAAAATATAATGCATGATGCATACATAAAGTCCGGGGTTCAAATAACTGGCACATATCTAAGATTTTTCGAAGTTTTATATTAGAATTAGATTTTTTTAGCGTATTGACTTTTTCATGTTAAGCATGCAGTATTCAAAGGTGGGAAAACCATAGTTCGACTGGGGAGATACCACCGCCGTCATCATAACGCGCCGTAAAGCATTGCTTGCATTTTTTTGGAGAAGTACGATTGCTGGTTACACTTTTGAAGAGAAGCGACCATCTTAGTCCTCATGAGTAGCAACATATCTACGTTCGAGCTCAGATAGGATTTCAGTCGTGTTTATAACCACATGTCGCAGCCCATAGAGATGTACGTACAACCGCAGGTACACGCATGTCATTAGGCTATGACTGTTTAACATCAGGTGATTTGTATGCTCGTTTGCTACTCTTCTCACATAAAAAAAATGCAGGCCACCTGATGTTAAGAAGCCGTTGCAACTCTTTGATCTCTACATACAACCTCATACAGAATTTAAGTCCTATAGACATACGTAGATCCGTTGATATTCAGATATTATCTACATGAGCCATATATCGACATAAATAAAAAACAATTAAAAAACTAACATATTAAAAGATGGTAAGACACATTTAAGAAATTTCAGTTTATTTAAGAATAAATATCTTTAAGTAACTGTTTACAAATTTTATAATTAATACTACAAATGACGTGTCTAAGGCAAATGACTGCATGACCTTGCAGCCTTTCGTACCAAGCGTCATAGCTCAGTGGTCAGAGTGGTACGGATAGCCACGAGGTCGTGGGTTCATTACCTACTTAATTTCAATTTCAACTGTATCATTTAAGCAAAACAATATCTACAACAAATCCAATTGAATTTATTTTATGTAAGAAGAGTAGCAAACGAGCATGCAAACCACCTGATGTTAAGTAGTCGCAGCCCATAGACATCCACGCACAACCACAAACTCGACCGAAATCCTGTTGAGCTCGAACGTAGATACGTTGCTACTCCTGAGGACTAAGATGGTCGCCTCAATTCAAAGTGTAGCCGGCAACCGCACTTCTATAACCAAAACACAAGTAATGCTTTACGTAAACGTGACGAATGCAAGTAATTAAAATTTGGTAGCCTGTGTGCTCGTTTACAACTCTACTCACAAAGTGTCTTCAAGCACATTCAGTTTATAAAATGATATTATAAAATGTTTTTATAAAACAAAATGAGGTTTAATTATGTACGTTTCGAAATGAAACGTAAAACGGCTCTGTTATGTGTTACGTTGCCAAAGGTTGGCATTACATAAAATTTTATTACACATCGTTATAAAATCATTTTTGTAAAAAATATGTCTTTGTACAAAGCTTTCGCCCGCGGTTTTGCCCGCTCATAAGTTAGTATTACGCAATTATATCTTTCAAGCTCTTTTCAAAGGCTTTTGAGCTCTTTAAAGGTAATCTTAAATTTGAGCAATTTTCAAAATTCTTTCGTGGTGCTCATTTACGCTTTATAAAAAAAAGAAAAATATACATAGAAAAGACATATTTGTATATACGATTTAAAATAAATTAACTAATACAGTTGTTTTTCTGATGTTTTTATTTATACATTTTAGTATGCACCGGATACTTTGTATTAACGATTTTCGATTGCCGATATTTCGAACCATTTGCATGGTTCGTGGTCACGGCGAAACGGAGAGCACCGGTACATTGTGAAGGGTATAAATGCCGCGATAATATCAGTATAAAATCATATGTTTGTCGGAGTCAGGTGGCCGATCAGAATGGGTATCTTCATCTTCAGACATTATTTGTAGGCAAAATGTGGGTATACGGGCAATTAACAAAGAAATGAAAGTCATTCCACCGATTTATTATTCACAAATCACTACTTTAAAGAACTATTATAACAATGAGAATTAAAACAGTTCCTAGACGTGTTGTTCGCACCACCTAGACTCTGTCGTAGCGTCATCTTGCCCCGATAACGCTTGCGACTCGTTTATCAATGCAACTCCCGTACTATTGACCTGTCCGACATGTTCTTATTTACAGTACTAGCTTTTACCCGCGGCTTCACTTGCTTTGAATCTCTTAAATAAATATCAAAAATCATTGCAGCGTGTAATAACTAAAACAATAAACTCATACATAACCTCAAACTCTGAAATAATTTTAGTATTGCGTATAAGTGACAGAACAAAATAATATGAAATATACAAAAAATCAAAACAGCTGAATGTATAGTTAATGAGATATTAATTTAAAGACTTTGAAGTTACCACATTTTGATTTTTTTGCCAAAATATATATTTTAAATATTTTTTAATAAAAAGTATTCTATGTCCTTTTTAATACCTATGAGAATATGTGTACAAAGTTTCATGATAATCAATTGAGTAGTTCTGGCGTGAAAGCGTAACAAAAAAACTTACATTCACATTTATAATATTAATGGGGATTATAGTATAATCTTCATTAAACATTTTCTCTTAACAAGTTTTTTTTATTGTGAAAGAGTAAGAAACGTCCAATTTCAAATAGAACAGAAGTTCTATTTAAAGATGGACGCGAATGCGTTCCTACTCTTGAGGACTAAGATTGTTGCCTCCAATAATGTGTATCCGGTGAACACACCTCCCCAACCGAAACACAATACATGTAGGACATGATGCTTTACGGCGGGGTATGAGGGCGGCGGGGGGGGCGCCCCCGGCGAGCCCTTACGGCTCTACCACCCTTTAATTTAACATGAGTGCTATATTTAAATTTAAAATGGTCGCAGGTATATTTTGTAATACAAAGCACGTTCATAATTATCGTGACTTTAGTTCTACCGAACAATTATCGAGCCTCATTGTACCTACCAGTAAACAATATGAATTGCCACAATTATCGCTATCTGCGGATTGAATATTCAATTAGATAGGTGATTTTAAATATTAAAATTTGTTGTTGTAATAAACGTTTTCTCTACTTACAGCCCCAGAATAAGATTCACTTTGTCGTGGGTGTTATGAACACATAGAAATAAATACAAAAACACCCAGAACAGAAATTTAATAATAGTTTCAGGGTGGTAGAACTAAAAAGTCTATCATACCAATCCAATTCATTGTAACTTCCAAAAACGACATATGAGATCTCATATGTCGTACACTGTAATTTTCAAAAATGACGTATGAGATCTCATATGTCGTACACTGTAATTTTCAAAAACGACATATGAGATCTCATATGTCGTACACTGTAATTTTCAAAAATGACGTATGAGATCTCATATGTCGATCACTGTAATTTTCAAAAATGACGTATGAGATCGAGATCGCATATGGCCTACAGTGTAATTTTCAAAAAACTATATATGAGATCTTATATGTCGTACACTGTAATTTTCAAAAATGACGTATGAGATCGCATATAGCGTACACTGAAATTTTCAAAAAGGAAGTATAAAATCTCATACGAGTATGTTGTACAATGTAATTTTCAAAAACGACATATGAGGTCTCACATGTCGTACACTGTAATTTTCTAAAACTTAAACCTAACTTAAACTTAATTTGAGATCTCATATGTCGTTTTTTAAAATTACAGTGTAGTACATACGACAGAAGTACCTACTAAATAACAGTTCTCGTATTTCGGTCGCAGAACTGCGGTTGCCGGCTTCACTTACAAGCGATGCCATTATCTCAGTCCTCAGGAGTAGCAACGCATCTATGCACGAAGTAAGGCAGGAGTTTAGTCCTGTTTGACGTTGCACGTGGATGTCTATGGGCTGCAGAGACAATTTAATATCAGATGACCTGCACGCTCATTTACTACTTTGTTTCATTGTTTTTATTACATAGTTATAATATTATTTATTACACTAATTGGAAATTACGGATTTGCTATTTTATCAACATAAAAAAGAAATGTTTGCTTAAGCAACCTAACCCTTGAGTTTTACACGTGAAACATATGAAAAATATGTCTCGACTTTCGTCGTTTCGATTTACGTCGCGTGTTTCGAGAACCTAACATGCCATAAGTACGAGCACTGGTACGAGGGTCCTGGGTTTAATTCCCGCTTGCCAATAACTGGGAATTGAACCCAGGACCCTCTGCGTGTCATACCGGTATGATTACCACAATGTGCTAGCGGATTGTTGCAAAATAACTTTAACAATAACTTAACTAAAAACAAATTCATCAGAAGTAAACACCAAAACCATTTAGCACAATAATTAAATAGTTTTAAACTTACTGGAAATACAGGCAGTGCTCGTACTTATGGCATGTTACGTTCTCGAAAAAGGCGACGTAAATCGAATCGACGTAAGTCGAGACATTTTTTTTATATGTTTCACGTGTAACACTCAAGGGTTAGGTTAAACAGGGACTCAAAATAAAGAAAAAAAAAATGCATTTATAACAAAAGTTTTTTTCTATCAAACGTTCTTAAAATAATTATATGTGTACTTATGAAATTGCTAGTTATTTTTGGTAAATTTGTGTTATTAATTTTAAGAATAATGATAAAACTTTAATCAAAATATATAATGAGAAATAATAAATTAAGCTTTTGGCTTACAGAAACTATCAATTCTATCATTTCTACTCACGATAAGTGAATTCTCGTATGCCGGAAATCGAAACAATTGTATGTTTGAGGAATAGTGTCAAAACAACGCTCGACGTAACTGCAACGAAAATCGAAACGACGTAAGTCGAGGACTGTACGTAGAAATAGATAGCTCGTTTAGTTTTAGAAACTTTTAGAAATCCATTACGATGCTCTTACTACTGAGTTGTGAAACTAAAACTTCAGTAGTTCACTTGGTTCTGATTGCAGGTACATTTGGAGCTGTAGAACTTACTTCGCCGTTTAATTAGATTTAAGCATTACCCTTGAATCGTCTTGCAAGAAATTACAAATTAAATTAAATTTAAATATCATTGTATCTTTAGTATTCTTAAAGGCGGCAGAGCCGTTAGAGCTCGCCCGGGGCAGCACCACCGCCACTCTCATAACCCGCTGTAAAGCAACATG
>DWON01005364.1:0-15018 GCA_018251015.1 Phocides pigmalion okeechobee | reverse complement strand
ATCCACGTACAACCACAAACACGACTGAAATCCTATCTGAGCTCGAACGTAGATACGTTGCTACTCCTGAGGATTAACTCCTGGTCGCCTCGCTTCAAAGTGTAGCCAATCGCAACTTTCCAACCGACACACAAGTAATGCTTTAAGGCGGATGGTGGGGGCGGCGGTGTGATTTTCCTCTTCGACTGGCAGCTAGCTTCTTTTAACCCCCAATATACCTTGGTATAGTAATAGCAAAATGATATAAGATTATTTTTTCCTTTTATTCAGGTAAATCAGGCTCCATGCCAGACTTGCGCCGGCATCTGGCATCCCGGCAGTCAATGAGCTTAGGGTACCCCCCCATGATGCTGCCGCAGCCGCCGCCAGCGTACTGGCAGCACCTCGCCGACCGTCAGTACGCGGCAAGCTTGCGTGGCTACCCAAAGTCCTACGCCGCCCCCCAGACCTTCGGCACCTGGGTAGGGCCGAGATCGGGCCCTTACGACAACTACAAGCGACGACACTCAATAGTCGGCGCGTTCGCTACCGATGAGTACCCATCCAAAACCTACGACTATCCAGAAGACCGCATGGATTGTAAGAGCGAAATGGCTTATCCGTATTACAGGCAGTTTTATGAACCAAGGATGTTCCCACCGGACTACGATCCCAGGTTCTATCCGGAGTACAAGAGAGAAGATGCAGCGTATGGCGTCAATTTGCTGAGACATGATCCTTACCACTTCAGTGGGTCGAGGGATCACGTGTTTTATGGCCTAAGGAACAGTCACACTTCGGTTGGCAATGAGTCTGACGACCTCACCAAGTATAAGGATGTTGCTTTATAAGAATAACGTAGAAAAAGCATATATGTACGTAAAAGGTCTACATCATTCGTGTATTTTTTTTATGAATTAAAACTTAATTTCACTGAGCAATCGACCAATAGACGAAAGTAGTGACATCTGTGTACGATACACACAAACTGAGATAAGAAACGTGAAACATTTGTTTGTTTGTTACATAGATGGCGCTGTATACAATATCATTATATTAAATTATGTGATACTTCTTCACACGCAACTTCTTTCGACGCGATGTAAACTTTTACTAGTTTTCCCAAATGGGATAAAAAATCTAAATATTTGATAAGAACACATATCGTAATGTTTTAGTAAATTGTTTTTTTGTGTATTTGAATATAACATTAAGTCAAAATTATTTGCATTATAATTTGTCAAAGACAGCAATTCTGTTGATAATAGTACTTTACTTAAATTTAATTCTCTCATTACATCATTTCATTTGCAAGGTGGTAGAGTGTGTGTAGTTCAAAAGTTGGGAAAGTACCATAGAAGCTCTCATAACCCGCCGTGAAGCAACTCTTGAATCTTAATTTTTAGGATCACCTATTTTTGTGTTTGAAATATGTTCGTCTTTGGCGCTATTTGTTGTATATTCTTTTTAAAATTAATTAAATGTGATATTGTCACAGATTATAATACATGTATTGTTATGAAATTTTGAAGTATTTAAAGTTTGTGAATCTATATTTCATAAAAGTAATGAAAACCCTATTATTATAAAAAAATATTTCACTTTTAATATTAAAATATTTATAATGCAATATTTTTCTTATGCTATTTTCAGTGTTTTATTCTCTTTGTTGGATGACATTATGTCAATGTTAAATAGAATAGAATATTTTATATTGTAAAATATAATATTAATGTACCCACATAATTAATTATTGTAACTCTATAGAAATTAAGTTGTTTTAAATAAGTAGTTCGTTACCTAATAACCAAAGGTTTATGATTGTGCTCGTATAAAAAAGTAAATTTAATGATTTTCCAGTCACTATTTTTTGTAAGGAATTAATAAAAAATATTTTTTAGCAAAATGACCTTGTTTTATTTCGCTATGTATATAGTAATTCTATTTACTTATATAGTTTCGGTACTACTTCTTTTTATGTTTCCAGTAAGTAGAATAGCAATTTAGCTATAGTTCCTGTTTTTCGGCTTCCTAACAAATCCAGCTATCAGCATTACGTTAGTAAATAAAGTTTATAAGTTTTATAGTCTATCGGCTCAGAAAAGTACCTAAAATTGTATAGTTAAGGATTTTTTTTAATCTGTACTTTCTTATACATATCCTACTGATTTGTACGCGAAAGATATTAAATCGGACCCCACACACTATGATGTATTAGACAACATTAGTAAAAGTATTGTAACCAAATTAGAAAAGGTAATAATCCTTAAGTCCATTATTCACCTTCATTATTTTCGTAAATTCTGATATGATAGAAAAACAGAATCTGAAATTCCAATAAACAAATGATGTATTCAAATACTTATGTTGTTATCCTTTTAAAACTTTCCCGCCAATCGCAGATAGATTTTTTTGTTACTGCACGTTCCTTATATGGATGTCAGTGTTTTATGCAAGATTTCAACAATATAAAATATTTATTTCGTTTTGTGAATATAGAGGTACTTAAAATATTATATACTATTTGACTTTTAATTTTAAATAGTTATTTTCATAAAAATGTTATTGTAATATCTTTTATAAACATTTTTTCTCCATTTTCAATTTGAGTGCATAATTTTAATTTAGTGTTGCTAGATTATTTTATAAAAATTTATTACTTATTGTAGCTGGGAACGACATTATTTTTAATGTATTTTCAATACACGATTAGGGTCGTTTGGAACATTTTTATCATTTTCAGTCCTTCGCATACTTCGATAAAATTTAACACGTTTCTTCGTACTTTACTATTTTCAACATTTTTATTCTATTACAAACACAAAGTGATTCAGATCGTAAATTACATCAGAAGAAAAAGACTTAATACTAGAATAAGAAATGTATTTTGTAAAATTTTGTTTGTGCATTGTGTCCTTCGTTCCACTTTTGTGTCGATCCGGCTTCGGCGCCGCCGAATCGGTAGTCCGGTCGGCGTTCTCGCTCTGTTACGTATCGTAGCAGTAGTGGTGTATAATATAGCATTTCACGCCATATTCTATGCTGCGCAATATGTACTTATAGCGTATAGCGCACGTTACGGCGCTATAAATATCACAAGCTGGTATGCAATTAGTCGTTTGGTAAAACATTCTGTAACGAGTCTGAACGCCGGAAATATTGGAATAAGTCATGGTCTCATTTAGTAATCGTGTGGCTGCACAATTGTCTGATGTCGTCCACCTTACTTTGTTATAATATAGCGTTAAATAAATTTTACGCTAAATAAATATCGTACATATTATTACGAAGCATATACCTTGTAGCCGTTTTATATATACATTGTTATTGAATGTCCCAGCAGTTTATTTTATCCTATCAAACTCGACAAAACTGTTTTCTTTAAATGTTTATTAGAATAACAACACGAAAATAACGAGCTGTTGAGCGAAAATAGCACGCTATATGTTGTATGTACATATTGCGCTAGAATATAACGCTACACGCTATATTAACGCTATGCTATACACTAGTCTCGGTAAGTCTCGTGAACTCTCGTGTCAGTCAGATTTTTTGGAGAGTGAAGTCGTCGACATTATTTTGTTCAAAAGTTTTTGAAGTTTTATGACATACAAACTTTTGTTTAAAAGTTATATAAAGTGTTGAAACATAAGTGTTGTGTACTATGAGTGTGATATTAATAGTAAAGAAGTTTTATACGAGAGTTTTTTTGATGTATCATGTACAATTGTAGAATAACTGTTTATTGTTTTGTGTAGGTGGCTATGTGGATAGATGTCCCGATGTGAAAGTGTATTTTCGCATAAAATTTAGATCCCATTGTTTAAATCTTTCCGGGTAACTGTTGGGAAAAGATTGTGTGTTACTTGCGTAAGATTTGATATGTGCATTGTAACGCTTTGAGAAGGTGGATTTTATAAAATAATTTCACCAAATTTAAAATTCGGTAAGTTAATCCATATATATTTACTTACATTATGCAACTATTTGTGATAGTTTTAAATATTTTGAGGGATTTAGATATAAAATTTGATAAACAAGAAATTGTGTGTTGGTTATCATATTTCTATGCAGATAAAGTTTCTTTCCAATTATGAATGAATGACAGTGTAATTTTAATAAAATCCAAGTAAATATTGTCTCTTGTTATTGTAGACAATAATATAAGTTGTTTTTTTTATTATTAGTAAACCTTATACACTGTACCTAATTGAAATATAATCTCTGCCGTTATCAATACCATAATCTATTTGAAAATTTTAATTAAAACTAATTACTATGCACTTACTTTAATGCTTCGACTGCACTAAATATTCTCGATGTAAACACATAGACATAAGTACATATACTACCCAAACCTAGAATAGATTTTGACGATACATGGATTGTGATATTTAAATATTCAGCTGGCTCATAATTGTATCTAAATTCCTTTGTGTGTCTTGATGTCATGATGGTTCTGTCATTCAGGTCATCACAAATTTGTTGGTTAATATAACTTGTACAGTTCAATTGGGGAGATACCACAAAAACAAGCAAACATATCTTATGCTTTGGTGAAAAATTGCCAGTTCAAACAACATAAGTGACAATGCACATATGATTGACTTCACATGGGACACCTTTTCATAATCAAAATATTTTATTTAGACTAGTTTCTTTACAGAACTCTTTTTGAACATCAATGAATTACCACCAACTCGTAATTTGTGTCATTTGGATAGAAGGCAGTGAAACTCAAAAATTCTTCTATATAAAGTTAATAAGCAATTACCACTAATCATCAGGTGGATTACAGGTTTGTTTGCTACTTCAATGTTACATTTAAAAAATAAATAATAAAAAAGAAATATTTGTAATCAGTATCAGAAACTAAATGTAAGAAAAGAAAGTAAATGTAAGGAAATTAAACTCTAGTTTGATTAGAGAAGATGATCTTATCTTTTATGAGAGATAAAGTTTAAAGAATATAGGTCAAATATGTGAGAAGATTACAACAGTTTATAAACATTAAAATTAATAGGATATTCAATGTAACTTTTTTTTATGTGAGAAGAGTAGCAAACGAGCATGCAAACCACCTAATCTTAAGGAGTTGCGGCTGATGGACATCCACATATAATGACAAACATGACTGAAATCCTATCTGAGCTCGAACATAGACACATTGCTACTCCTGAGGACTAAGATGGTTGCTTTGCTTCAATGTGTAGCTGGCAACCGCACAGTGCACAAGATGCGCACTGATGCACAAGACTCAAGTACACAGAAATTTGCAATGTGGAATGATATTAGGTTATCCATATAAAGTACAGGAAGTAACTCTGGTGTTCAGTTAAATTTGAGATTGCTGGCCTTACATGAGGTGACCAAAGTAGTAGCCAGTACCTCTTTAAACGAAACACAACATGCTTTACGGCGGATTATGAGGGCGGCGGTAGTACCTCCCTAGTCGAACTATAATTCTCCCAACTTTCACTCACTAAATAGGACACAAACATCTTATCTACAATCAATCACAATAATCAACCTTTTCTTGCCATTTTATTTGTTAAAATCACTATCCAAACTATTATATTATGGCCTATATATAAATAAGAGATATTACTTTTTAAAATTAGCATGTTAATGTGACATAAAAAGTATGAATGCTGTGAAACAAAACATCTAACAGGTAGCATGCAAACTGAATGACTTACACAGTTTACTGCTTTTTCAATCATATTTAGCTTTTGTTTACATCAAACCGACAACATGCTGTTAGAGTATGCATAGTCGCTGACTTGTAATATCCATCTTATTATATGGTAGAGTTTTATTTCTTTTCATTTTATTTATTCTTTATTATACTAAATTCAAATATGTAGCATGTAGCAGACTTAACGCTATTCTCTACCAGTCAAAATTGGAGCTCAGCAGAAAAGGTCAAATTATAAATTATCTAGACATAACTTTTTACTAATGAAAAGAGTTAGGCTGTTGAGTTGTTAAACACTATTACTACTTTTTTCAGTGTTTAACAAAGTTACAAATGTTAATAAGTTTTAAAGGTGGTAGAGCCGTTAGAGCTCGCCTGGGGCAGCATCACTGCTACCCTCATAACCCGCCGTAAAGCAACATGTTCTTCATGTATTGTGTTTCGGTTGGTGGGTTGTGGTTGTCGGATACACATTATTGGAGGCGACCATCTTAGTCCTCAAGAGTAGCAACGCATCCATGTCCATCCTTAAATAGAACTTCTGTCCTATTTGAGATTGGATGTGATTGTCCATGGGCTCCAGTGACCACTTAACATCACATGGTCTGTGTGACTGTTTCTTACTTTTTCATAAGTAAAAAAAAAGATAGTGTAAATGACAAATCAAGACTGAATTTTTAAATTTTATTCATAATGTGACTTAATATACTTGACTTAACTTATGTCTTCTTACATACAGTGTCTGCTAATAAATTTGATGTGAAGATTGCCTCTTGTGTTTAGGTTTAACACTTTCATAATTATAATTTGTGTACGGAATTTAGAAATATTTTGGATCCACAAGAAGAATAAGTATAAATATATAAGTTACAATAACAACTTAATTTTTATCAACATGCCCAGTAACAATGAATCTATGTACAATCTCAGATAAGACTTCAGTCCTGTATGAGGTTCTAAATAAGTGATTATAGTCTACAGTGACTATTTAACATCAGGTTCTTAGCATATTTCTTTTCTTATAGAAAACAAATGTTCATATAGTAAAAGTCAAGAATTGATCACCTCCAAAGTGAATAAGAGATGAATTACTACTTCTTAGGAATAAGAAGGTTCCATCGTATATAAATGAGACATTAGCAACATATTTCTAATGAAACTCAACAAAAATGTTCTGATAAGCATGTTTTTAAAATGTATTTCTCATCCTAAATTAATAGGCATTTCTGTGAATCTTTTCTCTAAGCAATAATCTATACCTGTGCTGTAAATTTATAATGAAATATGTGTGCGTCTTATTTATTTAATATATTAGCAAGAACTCGTTTTAATGATAATGTATTTCTTTTCAGTTGTAATTATAAGGAAACCATGAATGTGCCATCACAAGAGAATGCCGGATTATTGTCGTCAGGTATGTCATTTATTTATTCTCACCTCAACATAGCTATGGAGCTATTTCTCGGCTCATAACCTATTATGAAACTATTGTCTAATTTTACTATTAAATGTATCATGCAAACATTATTCAATTATGTGTCTGTGAAATCATTGACCCGGTTTTAGTCTGATTTATTCTATATATGTCAATGGGTAATGAAAATTGCATATTTTAAATATGTCAATTTTTCTGTTTGATGACAATAATCTATCTCTAAATATTGCAAAACAAACTTCCCCGTAATGTCTGTCTGTCTGTCTGTCTGTTCGTGATGAACTCAAAAATTACTGGACGGATTTTGTCACAGTCTTCAACAACAGGTAGAGTGATTCCTGGGGAATGTTTTGGTGCATAATAACTTAAGATTTTCTTTTGTAAATTGAGCGAAATATTAGATAGTTAAATTCAATATAGTAATTCAGTTGTTGTTTGAAATAAACATTTCTAATAGTTAGCAATTTTTGCAATTAGGTAATGACTTATGAATGAAAAATAATTTAAGTAAATATAAACTCTATTACTCGAGCGAAGCCGGGTTCGGGTCGCTAGTATGTATATAAAAGTGTACTGACAGACGCAGACATCAATGCACAGCGAACACCACTGAATATAGTACTGAAATTTTGCGGATAGGTTCTTTATACAACAAATGGGAACACTAAGATTTCTTTGAAATTTTACCCCTGAGGCGAAAAAGTGTATTGCACTATCGATTTCAGCCTAGTATTAAACAAAATAGTACAATACCTAGTTACCGCAATCAGTTTGCGCAAAAAACGAGTGAAACCAAATACTTGTACAAACTATGAGAATATTGTCAAGTATCATAAAATGTTGCACTGTTTCAAGGAAACATAGGCATTAAGTTATTAGTTATGCACTGTACATAAGGCTAAAATTGCCCTGATTAGCTTCACTGATAATGATTGACAGCGAGTGCACTTTACCAGCGTATTCAATACAGCAGATAATGGTGATATTTCAAGAATGTGGCTCCATTGTTTACGTTGAGACATGGATTACGTACTTATGTGACCTTCTGTAATATTTTTCACTATTGTTAAGCCTTTTACATAGTCAAATTTATCGAATATAACGAGCTTAAAATTATAAGGGCGTGAAAATAAAAATTATATTTTCTTTACGTGGTATGTATACATTCTACGATTAGCCATACGTAGTCCGTTAATTTTTTAACATTCACTGCGGCGCACTTAGAGATCGGGTCAGTATTGTGGTAGGCGGCACTAAATGGAGCTTATTTGGTTGGAGTGAAGATACGCCGATAATTTACTGAAAAAATGTATATTTTTGCACTTGTGTATTATCTACGAATACACAGACGTAATGTCTGTCCCCAGTCTTGTAGCGCCGACGTATACACAGCAATTTTGTTCGCCCGTAATCCATACATATTTGTACGTACAACACAGGTGTGTATCAGCCGCAAGAGCGTTGCGCCGCGCATTACACAGCAGAGGTGTAAACCGCAGGGAAAGTGTTCATAATTATAGGTAAACTACTTATTAAGTAAACGATTAGTGTTTATACATTAGGTATAATGCGAAGTTATTTAGCTTTTGAGTTTCCTGAAATGATATCGACGATCCTAAGGCTTGTAACCCGCGATACGCAGACCTATTCAATTTTGTAGAATGTCATCTGTACAAATAAGTTTCAAGTTTACACTAAACATCATAATTTATGAAGCGTCTACAACCCCGCGGCTTGTTTATAACTTAAAGGACCGATAACTGGAAGCAAAGACGATAGTGGTCTGAAGTCGGATGGCTGACCGCGAGTGGTTAAATTTCATGCTCGCTTCTTACTTTGGAGCATACGTTAATGTCGGTCCCGGTTGTTATCGATATGGCAGTCGTTAAACCTTGCCGGAAACGGAAACATTCCACAGTCGTGTAGGCTACTAACACGTATTTTTGTTAATACCCGCATTGGAGAAGCGTGGTGGAATAAGCTGCAGGTGTAGGTCTAGGTGAGAAGGACTTATGTTCAGAAGAGTAACATTAAGTGGTGGCAGGGGATCGGAAGTGACACAAATATTGTTGAAAGTTGGAAGATTAACAATTAAGTCTTAAAAGTTGTTACAATTCTTCTTGTATTAATCTTAATGTATGAGCTGCTTAAATTGGTTGTAAGGATATTGTAAAGTCGATATACTCCTATGGATTTCCTAATATTGTCCCATGTTAAATAACAATGGGTGGCAGATCCAACTTTAATGGCTTGAAGCAATTTATGTATTTCTGTTGGTGAAGTCTTAGGTGCGGAGGGCCCAACTATCCTTAGAAGTAACAACAGATGTACATGGAACCATGAAAAGGACTTTCCAGGTCAGATGTGCATCGGCTGCAGCAATAACTTAACATCAGGTGGTCTACACACGATTCTACTTTACATTGAGAGTGTAGGCTCAATTGCTATTCTTTTAATAAAAGAAATCTCGTAAAAGGATAAAGAAATAAGAAATATTCTACATATAAAGAACTATGATCGAAACAACAGTATAGTAGAAACAGTAGAAATATTAGAAACTATTACCACAGTCACCTCTAACATTACGCTGAGGATTTTTGATTTTACCTAACATATACGATATTAAACGAATATCATACCGGAATTTATACATTATGGTATATAACGGGTACTCACGATTAACGGTTTTTAATTGCCGATATTTCGAACCAGTGGCTCGTGGTCACGGCAAAACAGTTTGACCACGAGCCAGACAATAATGTTTACATAGCATATCATGATATACCTACATATTAAACTTACTAGCTATAGACTAATTTGTTTTATTATATGTTTTTTATAATAGTGTCATACTACTGTTACTTTTTATAAACAGAATACAAGATATATTTCTTTATTGCTTTCTTTCTTTCTTACTTACTATCAACGTACAACGACCATGTACTAGATTTAACAAACTTTCAACTACAGACGTTACAATAGAAATCTCTGGGCGCCGTAACTAATTCATGAAGGAACATCCTCTGAATTTTTCATGACTCTGTGTGCATTTCATTTGGAAGCAACAGCGTCCTATCCCCAAACAGGTTCTATGACCAGCTTTTCGGCTATTTTATTCGGGGTACATAGTCAACTTTAATCTTCTGGTTGACGGCCGGTAAAAGATTTTTTAAAAGTGGTCATATAAATATAAAAAATATATTCAAAATATTATAATTTACGAAGTTAATATTTATGCCCCGATCTTATTAAAAAAACGAAATAATTTGTGAATATTACGCAATAATAATTTGTTTATCTGATATATATAAAATTCCAATGTACATATGTTTATAATTTTTCCCTCGAACGTTTCTCAACAATTTTTTTTTTTTGAGTACCTTTTGAGTTTATCATGTGCAGACGAAAGGTAACGAGGGACTTTGTTTTATGATATTAATACAGATAATATTGAAAATGAATATTACGTAAAAAAAATCGAGTTGAAAAAGCTTGTATTGATTTTTTGTACTTTGGTCTATATTTTCCATAGAGCTCGAGACGGCTGGTTACTGCTTTAGTGAGCCATTGAATAGTTTAGCTCAGTGTGGCTTTATGACCCAAACGTTGGCTCAACAGTTTTCGTGGACAAACAGAGCTGGCTTAAAGTTTGAGCCAATATTAGGGCTATCAAAATTTATCGTTTATTCGACATCCGAGATTCTTTTGTTTGGTACGCATATTCGTATTGTTTTTTTATTAACCTCTAATATAATATTATTACAATTTAATGATTGTGGCGTTCAACTAGCATCTGTTATTTACTTTGTATGCATTCGAACGACCAGATAATATGCGATATGACGATGATTTAAAAAAAATGCTAAAAGCATAAAATTATCTCATATTGTATTGTCATAATCTATATTAGTGTTATTTTTATCATGTATGTTATGATTATAAAGAAATTGTTTTTTATACTTGTTTTAATACGTCTATCTCTGGAATTTGCCACCAGATTATAAAAAATCCTTTTTATAGGATGGTTTTGTGGCCTTGCATTAATTTTTGTTCTTCTGGAACATTTTGGTGTTTTTTAATTAGTGAATTTAATTTGGTGGAAGTTGCTAATGAGAAGAAGGTTGGGTCATATCTCGCACAAAGAGTCGCGATCGCTATTCAGGGCGAGATGCGATCAGCCTTCCGAGGAGAAAGACGACCGCTTCATGTAAATGTACACGCTACATGAAGCAAATGTGAACGCTATACGAAATTCTAGGCTAAATATGACCTACCTTGGCTCGCTGTTGGCGCTGTGTGGAGCCAGGGTGACTACGTGGGCTTGGATCGATGCCGCGCCTGCGTACCAGCCCCGGCCCGTACAAAGGCTCAGCAGCCGCCAACTGAACTGCCCCTGTCAAAATACTCGGTTTTCGCGAATAGAACACGCGAAATAAGCCCATCATTGTCTTTTTAACAACTAAAAAACAATTCGCAGTCACAATTATTAAAATAGTTTGCAAGCTAACATCTGTTAATTGATTCACGTGTTCCAATTAAACAAAAGGTTAAAAAAATTGTTTCGTCAATCAATTATGTGTTCGATTTAGTTGTTGTTCTAATGTTTTGATGTATGTTTGATTGTTTCTGTGCATCGTGATCGAAGATGTAGTCGGTTGGCGTGATCGGGTAAGTGAAACAAATCTACAAGTAGCCTTTACTTGTTGCGTCCTATTCAATTACGTAATGCGACATTTTTATTCGGTTTAGTGACCGCTGCCCGAGGATGCCGAAAGTAAGACCTTTGGCAACGGCTTTTGTTAAAAAGATTTTGCAGTAGTTTAAAAGGTTTATTTGTGATGCGATTTCGGTTTGACTGTATGGTTTTATTTTAGTGCCCGATTATTTAAATTGTTGTTTTTTTTTTAATTAAGTTCCATTTACGCCGCAGTGATTTCACGTTTAGGTATTGAAAACTATGTCAAATTTATTAATCTCTAGCTATATATCGATAAAATATGTAATTCAACATTTATAAATAATATCATCCACTTACCTGCCTTTCGCTACTTTAAACAGAAAACGACCATGCCATATCATGTGGCAGTTTTAAAGGTGGGAGAACTATAATTCGACCGGGGAGGTAACACCGCCGCCCTCATAATCCGCTGTAAAGCATTATTTGTGTTTCGTTTGTAGAGATGCGGTTGCAGGCTATACTTTGAAGCAAGGCAACCATCTATATCATATAATATATATCATGTTGTTCACCAAACGAGCCTTTTAACTACTTGATCCTAAATTCTCACTGTCTCCGAGAACTTCCTTCGGAGGTATACCTGGCGAGGTAATTAGGTAACTTCCCCCTGAACGCTTTGAGGCTCTCCTAAAAAAGTGCAGGTATTTTAAAGTCGGCGATGCTGGCTACTGCTCCGGTATTGCAAATGTTCATTGATTTCAGTAAATGTTTTTTTATATCTTGGCTCGTCCTACTTTCTTTGAGTAAATTGTAAAAAAAATCTTGAAATCAATCTTGAGATTGGTCACAAATGTGTTTCTATCGCTGAAGACTCGGTCACAAATAAGCATTTATCCCTGAGCACGAGATAGGAATACCTCGGTTAAGTGTATCAGATTAGTCAGACAAACAGAACAGCGTTTAACATTGCTGGTACAAGTCAAAATAAAATTAGCGAACTTGACGCGGGAGACGTTTCCTTATCAAAATACTTAAAATAAATAATAGTTAAAAAAAAAAAACAAATATCGCGGTTTTATAAAAAATCCAACTAAAAAAATATAAATAAGAAAAAAAAAGCATGGGTGCATGGTATCAACAGATCACTGAAAAAGCTCCCCACGCTTTTATTACGAAGTTTTTTTCTAATGTATGCTTTTTTCTTAGAATAAATCACGTTTTTTGTTTTTTTTTTTTTAACTATTGTTTCTTTTTGATTATTTTTTCATATTATTGCATTGTCATCGGTCCTTGATACGTGTGCAAAGTTTCAAATTAATCAGACTTCTGGAAATTGGTGACAATTATGGTCAAGGATTCCATTACATACATACATACATACATACAACCCAAGCTAATAAGAGCGTGTTAAAAACGAGTCAAGTCCAAATAACTCTTAAGGATAAAGTTGCAGAAAGAGTAGTGATGAGTTATAGGAAGATCCCGGGTTTTAAACACGAAGTTCGGGGATCGATTATCAGGCAAATATCTTATTGTGCAAGGTTCCTATGAGATTAATTATGTCTTGTTTTAACAGTGAAGGAAATTGTTATATAAATTCACTGCTAAGATAAAAGGGAGTAGTATATGGATATCCTTCCATTTCCAGTGCCTGTTATTACACTATTTGTTGAAAAGCAACGCGATTGCATATTTTAATATGCAAAATTAAATATTTGGTAGTACTATGGTTCGATCGGGGTGACATGGCTGCTTTCACAGTCTATCAAGCAACGGTTGTATGTTCGGTTGGTGAGGTGCGGTTGCCGCTCACATTTGCAAGCAAAGCGACAATATAGAACTCTGGAGTTAAGGACAAAGAGGAAAAGAAGCAAACGAGCTTGCAGGCCATTGATATTGAATGGTTTTTGCTAAAGCCCATCGTCGTCTACGTCTAAATTCATACTAGACTAAAGTCCTCCCTGACGCCGTGCATAGATGTGTTGCTAATTCTTTGGACTAAGATGGTGTCGCTTGTAATTGTAGCCGACAACCGCATCTCTAGAACTCAAGAACTGCTTTACGGCGGATTATGTGAGTAGCACTATTTCCTCCTCGGTCTGCAACCTTGTGTTGTGTGTGCAACTGTTGTACCATCTTGCAATTAAACATCATAAAACGAAATAATGCTGATTTAATACTATTCTTATCATGTGCTTTACTATTATTATTTTTATGTCTCTTGGTTAGTTTATTAATGTACTGGTATTAATAGATTGTTATATAGTTCTTTGAGAATAAGCTGGCGTACTAGCATTTGTTTTAAAAATATCTAAACTTTTTTGTACATTGTACCTTCATAGCTGCATTGTGTTTTGTGTGTGTGTGTTTTGAGTTAAAAGAGTTGTAAATAAGCAGCAAGCCACCTGATTATAAGTAATCGATGCAGCTCAAGCTCAAGCCCAATAAACAACTTTAAATACGATTGAAGTCTTAATCGAGGCCGGATATACATAGATGCATTGCTACACCTAAGGACTGAGATCATCCTATCTCTTGGAAGCGTAAACTGAAACCGAACTTCCCCCCCTTGCCCAAGACCCCTCAAGTAATTAATGGACGTCCTTAAGTACTGGTGGTCAGTAATTATCCTAATAGCACTTTAAAATAGACATCGTTATCATAAATGTGCTTATAGATATGAGAAAATGTCCCTGGGTGACGGCGGGCCGGCTTAGTCACGAACTTCAAAATCGATTCTGCACATATGAAGTTCGGGCATTGAATTCAGGAATATACCTAACTATATGTTACATGATCTAACAGCTTGGCAATATTGGCAGACCTCTAATAGTAGAATTTGTTGGATTTTTGTGTACTACAAGTATATAGGGTCGTTTATATTAGGCTGTTCGGAAAGTTCGTGCCGACTGCCGGCTACACTTTAAAGCTAGGCGATCATCTTAGTCCTCAGGAGTAACAATGCATCTACGTTCGAGCTCATATAGGATTTCAGTCGTGTTCGCTGCGACTAGTTGACATCTGATGGTTTGCATGCTCGTTTGCTACTCTTCTCATATAAAAAAGATAAAAACTCAACTCATTTAAATATTGGTATTCATTTATTAATCCTTTCCTTTCGGCGTACAACACTTCTGTGTATTTCTCGGCGCATCTTTATGTACGTATACGTGTGTGCGCGCGTGCGTGTGTGTATTTGGAGTTGAGTTTATGTATATACCTCATAAC
>DWON01005363.1:0-15023 GCA_018251015.1 Phocides pigmalion okeechobee | reverse complement strand
CGCCACCCTCATAACCCGCCGTAAAGCAACATGTTCTTCATGTGTTGTGTTTCGGTTGGGGAGGTGTGGTTGCCGGACACACATTGTCGAAGGCGACCATCCTAGTCCTCAAAAGTAGGAACGCATTCGCGTCCATCCTTAAATAGAACTTCTGTTCTATTTGGGATTGAACGTGGTTGTCTATGGGCTGCAGTGACCACTTAACATCAGGTGGCCTGCAAGCTCGTTTCTTACTCTTTCACAATAATAACGCCTTGCGTTGTCAGAGAAAACATGCTCCGTAGTCTTTGAAAGTATTTTCAACATAATATTTCTAAATGCAGCTAGCGTTCTTGGAACCATACCGCATAGCCTCGGACCCCCTTTAGTTTGTTTAAGTTAGGCTTTGATTATAATTAGTTTTAAGATTTTTATTCATACACAAAGGATAAAATTAACATACTGTAATAAAGAATAAAAGTACAAATGATAGCCAAACAATAATGCTTTTTTATATTGTTAAGTAGATTACGCAAGCAAAGACGTCAAATGAACACCGCATCCCATGGATATCTTAATCCAATCTCAAACTAGAATAAAGTCCTGCCTGACGTCGCTACATTACTACAACTGACGACTAAGTTGGTCATCTGTTATAATTGAACTAAAGTTTGACAGGCGTGGTACCACCGCTCCCCTTATAATCCGCCGTAAAGCGTTGTTTATGTTGAAAAGGTGTAGACGCCGGTTCCAACTTACAAACGAGACGACCCTCTCTGTCCTCAAGAGTAGCAACGCATCTATGCATAACGTCAGGCAGGACTTTAATCTTGCTTGCTTTTGGACATGGATATTCATAGGTTGCAAAGTCCATTTAACATCAGATGGCCTGTTCGAGTATTTACTACTTATGAACAAAAACATGCAACTAATCGAAATATCGATAATTAAAAATCTTCGAAAGTAGGTGTTACATAGTGAAATAAACGTATACCTACATGTAGATACTTATAATAGACGTATTTTCCTTTCTCTATCTTTCCAACAATGATTAAAAGAAAGATATAAGTTAAGGAACTAAACGAAAAGTATATTTTCCGCACGATTTAGTGCTACGGAAGCCACTGCGAACTACGTAACTATTATACAAGACAAATACCCAACAAATCAAAGAAAACTTTGGCAAAAGGAAAAGTGGTAAAATGAAGAAAAATGTTTTACGACAATCTGTCCACGCAGTTAGGTTCACTTCGGAAACGGTTTGAATGTTTGCAATCGTGTAGGGATGTAGATTATTTGTGAAAATCGATATAGAATTGATTTAAGATTGAAATTTAAAAAAAAGTCTAAATGTTAGCAGTTAAGTTAGGATGGCGGATATTTGTTAAAAACTAAAATAGTTTTAATTCTGAAAAAAATAAATATAGTTTTATTTATTTGTAATGATTTTTAATTCAAAAATATGAAATTTATAAATATATTACATAAATTAAACATCACACGGAATATTTTAAAACGAATTACAATAAAAACTGAACTAAACAATACAAAGTTCCCTGTCCGTTCTGAGTTGCAATAACGCTGGCTTTTTTCCCGCGTTGAATAGGAATCGTAATTTTGTACGCAAGATTTGAAGCAGCCGTCTTGTAGCGTCTTTTAGCGTCCGCCGCAGCATCCTTCAACACTATAACAATAAAATAAAAATATAATAACAAAATAACAATCTAGGTAGGTAAGATAGGAAAGGTAATTTAAATCATTGTATTTTTTGCATAGATTAGTATCCAGCACAAATAATCACAGACAAGTTATTTACATTATTTATTAACCTAAACATAATATCGAATATCATAAAAAAATAAAAAATCCACAATTGAATGTATGAAAAAAAATCATAAAAGATACCAATTGTTATTAGTAAATAAAATTGATTACGTATCAAAGTGTTTACTATGTGTACCATTACCATCCAGTGAAAACTCTCATCCTTACTATCCGAAACTTAGCGCAAAGGTTCTTAACGTGACGTTGACAAGTTCAATACTTCGTCAACACTTTTACAACTTATTTATGGAAAAGATTACAATTTAAAAACAAGAATGAAATCAAAAAAATATTTATAATCAACATTACAATAACAAAAACCTTAAAAATAATTATATAAAAGCCTCACCTCAGCATTCTAGCCTGTGTACATGCGGCATGGTGCCAAGAACGTAAACAGCACTTCCGCATAGAATAGCAATCGCAATTCTCTACTCGATATATTAACCAGCCCTCTTGTCACCGGTGTCAAAAACTGAGCTTAATTTACGAGTCATATTATTTCAATTACAATCAATATCTTTCATATAATAAAAACCAATATATAAAACAATTGCACTTTCATATAAGAAGAATAGTAAAGGAACACGCAGGCCACCTGATTTTAAATGTTTGCTGTACCTATAATCTATGAACAGAACTAAAGTCTATTTATAGCTTGTTATGTCTTTTTGCTAAGTAAGGTTATAGTTATAACTTATTTTATATATATAAAGCCTAAGTTTACACCAAATAAATGCAACTCTAACTTATTAACATAAGAAACCAATTTCCTAAGAAAATCGTCTAACGAAATTGGGCAGACGTATTACTGGAGAGCGAAGTAATACGAAAGGGCACGGAGGTAGGAGCGGTTAATTGGTTCTGTTACCCTACGGCCAATATGTAAGTTATCCCCTCAATTTTCACAAACAATCCACGCTTACACCTTAGTTTTATTGAGCGATTTACATAAATAAACGTAACCGTGAGTAAGTATTTATTGAGTCGTCACGTGGAATTTGTGAGGTGGTAGAATCTATAGGCGTGGGGGAGGTACCGTCTGCCCAATTCTAATATGAAGCTTACTTACGTTTCGGTAGAAAGATGTGGTTGCCGGCTAACTTACTAACGACGCGGCCACCTTATTCCTCAGGAGTACCGAGAGGAGCAACGCACCTGTAATCGAATTCTCGTAGAACTTTTGTTCTTTATGAACTCGGATGTCCATGGGCGGCAGTGACCGTATACCATCAGATTGACTATATGTTCGTCTGCGATTTTCATTTTAGAAAAAAACAATTTTCGGTTGGGGACGTGCGGTTGCTGGCTGCAATTAAATGCACGGTATTAATCTCGATTCTTAGGAGTATCAACGCGATAGGAGCTCAGATAGAATTTCATTAGTTTTGAGGTTGTATCAAGAGCTGTAGCGACTACTAAACATCAGGTGGCTTACACGCTCGATGGCTAATGTACTAATATAAAAACCGTTATTCAATAAAAGACCTATACAATTCAGAAAGTTACTGACTGAAACTTATAAAGTTTGATATTTTTTTAATGTGACTGTTATTTCTAAAGATTACCGTGTTAAAACGAACAAACCTCTTCAGCTTCATAATGTTAGTAAACATGCGATTTACGATTTACGTTGCCGATAAACACTGATTATCAGCAAATATTATTATAAAGCCATTGTGTACCTTTATTACACCTCAATAATTAGAACAGAGAATTTAGTTTAGTGCCTCAAACGTTCTCTTGACGTCTTAATTACCATATAAATTATTCAGGTATATATACAGCCACGTCTTTTGTTTGAATAAATAAAGGCCATTACAGGTAGCCTGCTCCTGGCGTCGACAAAACCTTAACAAGGTTGTAGATGCTTATACGCGTTTGCTTGAAGTTACGTTTCTAAGTTCGATAATTTAATCGATGACTTTAGCGTAATTTCTGATATTTTTACGGCTCTTTGTTGCACTTGAGATTCCACACAATTGAAGCGAGTTAAGATCATACTCTTCGTAATTGCTACAAAGTGTGTCATTGAAAGACAAAAACCTTAATTGTAATTCGATTGGTAAATAACTTAAGGCGAGTTATACGTTTTCTCTAAGATTTGAACGTCGTCGATGCTTGTCTAAGAAACAGCACTTCTTTCAATTCAGTTGGAGAGGAACGATCGCCGGCTACACTTAAAAATGAGGCGACCACGACCTATGTACAACATCAAGTATGACTTTAGTCTTCTTTGATGTTGGACGTAGATGTCGGTAGGCTACAGAGATCATCAGAGGATCGGTATGCTTGTTTACTACTTTTCCAACATAAAAAAGGGTTGTTAGGATTACTCGATGCATCGTTGGCCGGCATCTATACCCCGTGACTATGACTGATTGCTATTTCTATTGCAATCTATATGTTCTATTACGCACCTATGTCTTTAGAGCAGTAAAGGAATTCTGGAGTATACTCCAGTACAGCGCTCCTGGCTGGATGTTTAGAGAAAATGGATTACTAGCCAATCAGTATTGGATTGTTACGATACCACCTGTAAAACCCCTGACAAGGTTTAACGACTGGATAACATTCGTGGCGTAATGTAATTCGCACCGGTTTGACATTTGCATAATAAATTCAGATTTCTGTTCTGGGTCTGGGTGTTTGTGCCCTTGTCTATGAATGTGTGCATGGTATCCACAATAAAGGAAACCCTAGTGTAGAACGCGTTAACTTTATTTCCATAAAAATATGAAAAAACGATTGCCATTCAATGATAATTGGAATCAACACTTTATAGTAAACACGACAAGATCGGACAAGAAATTTAACCCCTAATGGTGGCCCATCCAATTCCCAACCATTCAATGTACTGACCGTAAATTGTAAACTGAACAAAACAAAAGTATCTTAGACCCATTTCTCTTTAACAAGTCTTGGTCTGAGCACCGAGTATCAATTCCCAACGGTAACTGTATCGATCTAACAAACTTCATCAAAACTTGTTATACTTGTATTATAGTACTAATTTTATAACCAAGTTTTAATTGAATTTTGTGTGTGTTCCACCGATCTTATAATAAGAATCGTTAAAACTTTTCAAATTTTGTATAAGAAGAGGCAAGAAAATATCTTTTAAGTACACTAAGTGTGTCTCCGTAGCTTGAGACCAGAAGCGCTACGATATCTCCTGACTGTTGTAAAAGGCAAGTAAAGGGAATGTTCCGGGATCGAAAATAGTAGAGCTGTTCCAAAATAGCAATGAACGTCAATGTGAGTGGTTCCACATCGACGAAGGAGCCTAGTTTTCCTGGATCGGGTGCGATAAGTGGGGAAGCTCGAGCCGTTCGAACGTAGCAAAGGATGCCAATGTGAGTGGCCCTATCCCGACTTAGAAATCTATAAAAGACGACTACAGGGAGTCGTTTTGGATCCGGTTTGGTAAGAGAAGGGGCTCGAGCAGAGCACAGAAGGAGGCGACCGTGGGGAGTTTTAGTGGTTCAAAGTTTAATATCACCCAGATTCATTCCGTGAACGAAATGAACAAACCAACCGAACTGTGGGGGACCGCCAAGATTTTGGTTGATACGGATGAATCATCAAACTTAGGCAAATGCGTTAAAAAAGGGCAAAGGCTTCAATTTGGACAGTTAATAAGAGCACTCTTCATTATAAAGGCGGTAGAATACGCAGAGGGAACCTATGAGCCACCATAGGCACAGGTACTCTATCGAATCAATAACGCTTGGGTCGTAACGAATGTTCACTTACAGGCCATTTTCACACACTATTATGTACGTAATTTTTTTGATACCAATTTATTTATAAATTTACTATTGAGCTCAGCGGGCGCTCTCGGGCTCGGTAAAAATCTCTAACTATTCTTTTGCAGAAAGTATGCCAGGTTCTATTAAACATATTCCATATTCCATCGGATTCCACTGCCACCTATTAGATCCAATTGAGAATTTAAACCATACTCGGATACACCTGAAGACACAAAGAATTTAAAAAATCGGTCCCGCCGTGTAGGAGGAGTTCAGTGACATACACACTTACAGATGAATTATATATACATATAAAAATACCTAAATGAATTTTGACATACATTGATAAAAAATTAATTCTGTTAATAAAACATGAAATATTTTTTATCATATGTGGTAGTGGCATATGATATTAATTTAATAATGAACAAAGACTGTATAAAACTCTCAGAGGCATCCAACTTTATCGTGACTGACTTAACCCTAACTTTATTCGCAGCTCAAATAACAAACTCGTAAAGCATTCGAACTTGGCTGTACCAAGTGCAAAGCTCGACCACGGAGAAACTTTATTGGCTTCGATAAGATTCTGACCGCTTCCATTGCTAATCATCAAAATAATATATCCAAAAGAGTTTCATTCAAGAAAAACGTAAGTTAAAATAACCTGACTACTGAAATTTCCGTTCCAAAATGTATGACACGAAAGAATTTGTATGGGAATCCATACAAATTCTAATGTACAAACTATTGTATATACATCAAGTATGAAATATACGACTTACAAATATATTTTTTTATATATTTAGTACATGGGATCCGAGTGTCAAAAAAATTAAAACAGCTAGTGCCACGTTTGACCGACATGATGACATGAGGGCTGGTTCATATATCGCGCAGAGATTTGTGATCGCTATTCAGCGCAGAAATGCGGCCAGTGTACTTAGAACCATGCCTGATGGGCACTGACTACCTTTAGATTGCTTAGTTTAAAGCTTTTATTATATATAGTTATAAAGTACTCCATGTTAGATGTTCAAATGAGGTTTAGGACCTGAATATTTATGTATACATATTTATAGTTATCTTTTCAGAATAATCGTGTTCAGGATCGTGACAAAAATAGGTACACGACTAAGATTACGCTTGTTTGGTAACCTTGAGGGCCGTTTAGAAAAACTGATAAGAACTTTACAAACAAACAAACTCATTAGAATTGGTGTAATTGAGTGAAAAACATACAAAATAATTAAAATTGTTTTAAATCGGAGTAAATTTCTTAAACACGGCTGACATTCGAAATCGAATACTAAACAAAAATTTAAAATTAACAAAACTTAAAGGTGGTAGAGCCGTTAGAGCTCGCCCGGGGCGGCGGCACCGCCACCCTCATAACCCGCTGTAAAGCAACATGTTCTTCATGGATTGTGTTTCGGTTGGGGAGGTGTGGTTGCCGGACACACATTATTGAAGGCGACCATCTTAGTCCTCAAGAATAGGAACGCATCCGCGTCCATCCTTAAATATATGCTTCTGTTCTATTTGAGATTGGACGTGGTTGTCTATGGGCTGCAGTGACCACTTACTCTTACTTCTTACTCTTTCATAATAAAAAAAAATCTATTACAACCACTTATAATAAGTAAGTCATGAGCATTTACTCTGTAATTACATACATAACAAACTATCAACAATTAAAAATCGTTAATTGTGTGCACGTGTTACATAGTAAAATGTATAAATTGTAGTTTAAAATCATAAGAACTTTTTACCAAACATTCCCAAACACAATCTCGATTTAGCTTTCAAATAAAGAGAAGCGAAAACACAATCGTAGACTCAACTGACGTTGGACTGACATGACTATGCTACCTACCTAATCCTACGCTACGAGGAAAACCGGTCGTGGTGGGGAGCCGGCCTGAATTCTCACCATCTTAATACGTCGCGTCTATGTTTTTTTTCATGTGAGAAGAGTAGTAAACGAGCATGCAAACCACCTGATGTTAAGTAGTCGTAGCTATGGGCAACCATAAGCTGAAATTCTATCTGAGCTCGAACGTAGATACGTAGTTACTCCTGAGGACTAAGGTGGTCGCCGCACTTCATAGTGTAGGCGGCAACCGCACCTCTCCGACCGAAACACAAGTAATGCTTTACGGCGGATTATGAGGGCGGAGGTGGTACGAACTGTAGTTCTACCATCTGTCGTCGTCATATATGAATTTAACGATCATAATTAATACTGGTAATGAATAAATAGTTTTAAATATGCTTCAAGCATATAAGAGAGGAAAAAATATACAACGTAATTTCCTATAAACAGCTTAGCCCGGGATTATTGAAGTCCTAACGGTTAAACAAGGATTTACGTAATTGGACGCTAAACGATAAAACTAGACCGGCTTATTGTATTAAACGATTTGTCTCATCACAACAGATGAATTTGTGAACAGTTATGCGATGAAATAGAAATGATATGGCTGATAGAAACAAATAGCAGGTAAATACATCGAAAAATCACGGCCTATAAATTTAAAACAATAATTCCAAAACTTTTAAAGTTATGAACTTCTTAAAGTGCTAAATATTTCTTATTACAAAATCAGTTTTACTGTAAAAATAAAAAACATGTGCATAATTTGATGACATTACCCCAACTGAGCACGTAATATCAGGTGAGCTTCATACTTGTTTGGTAGATCCACTTATCCATCTATCGTTTACTTTACATGTATACACAATTTAATTCAAGGAAACATTTTTTTTCCTTAACAAGCCGTTTCGGTTTGTTTCTTTCATTGCACTTTTCCCTGTAGCTCAAGACCAGATTAGCGCTATCGTATCTCATACCTATCATTAAAGGTGACTAAAGGGATTTTCTGGGATCGACAGAGGTAAAAATAGGAGCTCAAATTCTGACGTCACAATCTCAGGAAGGGCGTTAGTGTTAATGGTTCCATACCGACGTAGGCAAAGATCTGTGCCTAAAAAGCCCAAGAAGCTAACCCGAAAATGACCCAATTAGGGCTTGGTAGAGAACACCAGCTGCATTCGTTTAGAAATCTCGGTGTTCTCTACAATCGCAGAAGACTACCGAAGTGTTTAGTGAGTAAAAATCCCATAATTCGCAATCACTCACACAATACAGGATACCTTCAAAGTTTGTTCTCCCGAGACAAGAAAAGATTATCGTAGCACTCGCTTATCGCCCGTTGTTCACTTTCAAACACATCATTGAGGGTGACGGGATAAATCTGTTGCGATTGGCAAAGAAACTAACACAACGGCCATTATATTATATATAAACGCAGTCATCGTTGCGGTGGGGATCGCTGGCTTCTTATAAGATTAATAGCAGAGTTATAGCCGAGTTGTTTATTATTTACCCTTTTTTAGATTAGCCTAGTGAAAGCCTTTTTTATATAAATTGGCTGAGTGAAAAGGCAGACAGATCATCTGTTTGAAGGCACTCACTATCGCCTGGTGATAGTTGTAACACTAGACGATTCGACAATGATACTCTACGGAATAGACAAATATATTCCTAGATTAGGCACTCAAAACTTGGTGCTAGGCACTGGGTACTAGGAATTGGGCTACTTCCGTGATGATAATGAACGCTACCGTCTGTAATCTATGCCAGTACAGGTACTAAAGCTAAAAACCTAACTTAACTTTAAGCGTACGTGAAAACTTTAACGATCTATGATATGAAAGCTATGTCATGACGGAATTTATACAGAATTAATTTTACTTTGTAATAAGTACTCACGATTAGTGATTTTTAATTGCCAATATTTCCATCTAGTTATGCATGGCTTAAAATCGTTAATCGTGAGTACCCGTTACATAGTAAATAGAACTGTTTTACATAAAGTTTGTCCCAGACGAGGGGCCTGCCCTTAGTCTGTGTCCGCTTTGCGTCAAATAAACTGCTATCTCGTTTGGTACTACCATTTTCTAGTATTATTCTTTGTAAGCTCAAAATTATTAATTTTTTAAGTTCAGTGTTTGAGGATAAATTGGCTGTCTCTGAATATAGACTAAGTAAAGTATCCAAATCATTTTTGGTGAACTGTATTCGCTACTACAGTAAAATACCAGAACTTGTCACCAATCTATCAGAAAAAAAATTAAATTGGTTATTAACCAAACACTTTATAAAGGCCTATTACAAACACAAAGGTTATTTACATGATAAACTCATTTAGTCTGAAAAGACTCCAGCTCCACTTGCTTCATTAATTTAAGTTATTTTTCGTAAATGACATTTTCAAGGATAGAAATACGTGTATTTTGGAGTTTATTTTCCGCCTCGTCTTCAAAACGAAACACCTGCGAGTCTGTTGAAGTTTATTGACATTAAAAAAGGTCTGTAAAGAATCTACTTTAAATAAAAATATTCTGACGATGATTTTGATCATTAATGTCCAAAAACCGCTATCGACTATGACCAGCGCCGGTAGCTTGCATTCGAAACTTTTGCCAGCTCCTAGATTGGCCATTGTGCTGTGTAAGAATAGTTTTTCGGGCGGATTTTAATAAGAGCCTTGAGTGCGATTTAATTTCGCGCTGTCACCGCCAGAGAGAGCCACCGAACGAAAATACAGAAATGCGGACAGTAACCTCGCGCTATAATGGGTTTTAAAATGTATTCTTTGTAGCTATTTTAATTTAATTCTCTTTTTGATTTATGCAGTTTTCGTAAACAATTTTTTTATGTTGGATAAGAAGTTGGCAAACCATGAGGATTGAGAGCCATGAGAGACAGGAAACCATTCAGCGCCATGTAGTTTTTTAATAGATTTTCAAAAAAGGTACTCAATTCTTGGGTTTCTTTTCATGTATAGAATGTTCGTCAGACATTATATTAACTTTTAAATAATAAATAATATTTACAAAAAATATTATACCAAATTAATGCGGGAAAACTATGGACCTTGGAGGTACCACCGTCGTCCTCATAATCCGCCGTAAAGCATCACTTGTGTTTCAGCTGGAGAGGTTCAGTTGCTGACTACACACTAAAGGGAGGCGACCATTTTCGTCTTCAGGAGTAGCAACGCATCTTCGTTCTAGCTCAGATGGGTATTCATTCGTGTTTGTGGTTGTACGTGGATATCTATGGGCTGCAACTGCTTAACATCAAGTGGTTTGCATGTTTGTTTGCTGCTCTTCTTATATAAAAAAAACAAATATTGTCACTAATTACTATATCACTAATATAATTTTTATTTTGGTTTTAATAATTCCGTCTTAAAAAAAGTTCAAGTTTACCCTTAACATTTTAAATATACAAATAATATTTGACTATAGATTGTTGACTGATAAGGATCTGTAAATATTTTGATTCAAAATAAAAATATTACTTTATGAGATATACTGAATATAACAGATTAGTACATTTATATTTCTTAATTTTCATAGAAGAATTTTTTAAAACAAAAGAATGAAAATTTTATTAGAATTAATATGAATACTTTACACGTCTATTAAAAAATAAAATATAATTATAACTCCTGTTTCAAGCTCAGATAAGAACTATTTGTATCTTTGTAATACCAGATGTATTACAAAGATACAAATAGTTAATAGTTCTAGTGATAAAATAAATGTTAAGTAGTTGGAAGACATTATAAAGAAATATAAATGGGCCGTGCTCCCTAAAGATGAAAACGTCGAACGCTGTTTCAGAATAAAAATATATATTTATTTGAAAGTTATATTTCAGTATTTTTGCATTCACTGATTATGCGGGAACACGTCAAGTTTTATCAAGTTTTAGGTCAATTGGCGGAGTAATTACAAGCTTGCCGCAGACACTGAATAAATGCAATCCCGTTTCGGATGACTCTAGAATTCGTAACGAAAATGCATTTGTAATCTGTTTTTAATCTTTTCAAATTTAATGGCAACCCGGATTTTGCTGAGCGTCTGGAAATTATTTATATAATTTTGGTGCGTTAACAAATTTGCAATGTTAATCGCCCTCCAATCCATCCTCCAATCCTCCTACCGCTTTAACCGCGCATGCTTTTTTATGTGAGAAGAGTAGCAATCGAGCATTTTAACTACAGGATGTAAAGCAGTCGAAGCCTAAAGAAATTCCAAATGGACTTTCCAATGGTCATTTGTAATAAACTGCCTTTGAAACAAGACTCCTATCAAATTCGATCTCGAGAAATTACGAACTCTAATGACCATAATGATCGCTTATATGTACATACACTGCCATGTAATGTAAATAGACGGGCATGTAATGTAAATAGACGGGCATGTAATGTAAATAAACAGTCATGAAATAGCATTTTTTGTGTTATAGAAACATGAATTTTATTTTCTACACCGCAAAAAATATTGTAATTGTAATGAATAAGATGATCCCCTACATGTAAATGGACTGGCAAGTAATGGAAATGGACAGGCATGTAATAGAGTTTTGTGCAAAAACTCCTTTATCCTAAAAATAACTTTTCTTTTCAAACATGTCAGAGTTTTACCACGTGACAAAATAACATAATGTTATTATTCAGGAATTTTAGCTGAAAATTTAAATACCACTTTCGCGAAGCTTAAGGCTCTAATACACCTGTCAGAGCCCACAACGTGTAGTTGAATAGAATATTTATCACGAAAATTCCATACATTACAAGTCAATTTAGGATTTTGATATAAATCTGATTTGGAATTCAGCAAACGTTCAGGTATATGGAACGAATATCACTTAGCTTATATATATACCAATATTTTAGCTCTATTGAGGGCTATTAGGACATAAAATTTAAATGTATGATATATGTATTTCCGCTTTCTCCAAATAAACAAAAAAACCTTTAAAGGGCCGGACAGACATTTTTTTTCATCTACGACGCTGATGACAAGAGCGGTGGTTGATATCTTGCGCAGAGAATTGCGATCGCTATTCAATGCGGGAGTGCGGCTAGCGTTCTTGGCACGAGGTTCCATGTACGCGGACTCCCTTTTATAATTTATGTTAGGCTTTTATTAGTCAAGTTTATCAAAAGTACCTGTAAGGCTGACTACTCAGTTACAATTTTATAATAGTATCAATTTACCATGACACCCATCTCATTACTTTAAAGATACATTTTATTCTCGTATAAACCGCTTCGACAAGATGCGACGCCAATACTCCATATTGATGCAATAAAAACTTTAATACAATTTTATTTTCTTGCCGTCGTATTGAATAAGGCTTTATGCAAGATTGAGCGAGAAACCAGTATTAGGTTATTGGTCGAAACTGCCTATAATAGTTAGTGTTGTATTACAATAAGAAATAAGAAAGGCAAATAAAGAACGAAATCACTTAATACACACATAATCACACACACAACACGCTAATACAAAAACTAAAATGAAAAAAATAATAGTATTAACATAAAAACAAAACAGAAAAAAATACATAAAAAAACAATAATCAAATAAGTGTGCTGCAGTATTATGCCGCGATAAGGCACAAACTCCGGGTCAGCTACGTGGGGGCTGTCTCGCCGAAATCCCACGGCACGGATTTTCAGTAACTGAAATTAAATGAAAAAATATTTCAGTATACAACTTATGTTACAATATCTAGTGGCTGGGCATACTAGGTAAGCATTACAAAATACCAGTGGCAAGAGGCCTTGATCTTCTACACCAGTGATAAATAATTACAGCACATGGTAAGTACATATATATAATTTCGATATCACAGATATTCGAGGGATTTGAACCCTAGTTCATATGTAAGAAAAAACGAGAATGTAACCTTTTGTTTTTTTTTGGAGGGAACTTTTTTCAAAGATTCGTGGATAATGTAGAATTTTTAAAATTGAACTCGGGTTCAGAGGACTCCTTTTAGTTGCTTTAAGACAGGCGAGACTTACCACAGTGAAAGATAACACATAAGAATATAAGAACAGAGCATATAGAAATATAGGGGCGCTTCGGGCATCAGAAGAGATAATGCAGAGATTTAACCAAATAGGAAGTTCGGCAATCTAGTGTTACAATCATAATAGCAAACATGATAGAAAGGGCCAGAAACAGAGAGCTGTCCGTGTACCGCGACGCGTCCGAATACGCGTAACCAGCTAGAACTACAGTCCCTCTTTATAATAAGTTCAGGTAAAACGAAATAAGCAGGCGGGGCGACCACGTGACGTCATCCGATTCCATGACAACATTTTTTTCCAATCTATCTTATTTTTAGCGCAACTACCCTATTTTTATTGAGAGCGACAATATATATGTATAATCCCATGCTACAGAGACAGACTAACCATCCATCCACCCATTGATAAAATAATCTCGATTTAATGCGCTTATAACATCGCGCCTCTAACGTCACACTTATAACATTGCGCTTATAAAATCACACTTATAACACCACGCTTATAACATTCCACCTGTAACGTCGCGCTTATGAAATCGCAATGTATCGATCAATGCCTGGTAGATGCTACTCGATACCACATCTACGTAGTAAAATATAATTTTATTAATGTTCGTACTCATCCGCGAATACATTTCATCTACTATATTGGATGCAATTTATGTAACGAACTTTATTACTTTTAAATTTTAACTATTTTATGTTAAAGAACATGCAAACAGACGTAATCCATATTTTATGTATAAGAATATAGAGAGAAACATATATAGAAATATAGGTGACGCTTCGGGCATCAGAAGCGATACTGCAGGATTTTAAGAAAATATATAGTTAGCGACTTATTCAATTAAACTATTACGGCAATCTAGTGTTACAATTATAATAGCAATTATATGGCTAAATGACAATAGAAAGTGCTAGGACAGTCTATTGAAACAGAGAGGTCCGCGTACCGCGACGCATCCGAATATAATGCGTAACCAGCTAGAACTATAATCCCTTTTATAATAAGTTTAAGTAAAACGAAATAGGCAGGTGGGGCGATCAGGTGACGTCGTCCGATTGGATGACAAAATTTTTTTCCAATCTAACTTATTTTTAGCGCAACTACCCTATTTTTCTTGAAAGCTACAACATATGTGAGATGTAGCAAACGAGCACGCAAGCCTCTTGATGTTAAGTAATCGCTGCAGCCTAATGACCTCTACATATACGTACTTGACAACCCACGTGGTACAGTCATCACCATACCTAGTCCTGAGTTCGATTCCCAGCTAGGCACAAAACTTAATGATTTTCTCTTTTATCAAATTTATTTATGTCTGCTCTGGGTCTGGGTGTTTATGTCCTTCTCTTGATATATGTTCATGGCATTCACGACATAGGGCATCCTAGTATGGGGCTATGAGTGTAGAAAGCGTTTTTATTGTCATCGTCGTCATCATATGTATGTGTGCCTGTATGTATATAGAGAAGTATACATTAGTAGTATTACAATAGAAGTATTTATTAGACTTGATACATAATATTCATTGTAATAATTTAAGTAACCTTAGTAAACAACCTTC
>DWON01005362.1:0-15023 GCA_018251015.1 Phocides pigmalion okeechobee | reverse complement strand
CCGAAACACAATACATGATGAACATGTTGCTTTACGGCGGGTTATGAAGGTGGCGGTGGTGCCGCCCCGGGCGAGCTGTAACGGCTCTGCCACCTTTAAAAATTAAATTAAAAATTAAAACAACTACACAAAAATTAAAACAATGACCCAAACCGATAGAAAGTGACTTAAACATTAGGATTTGAGATTACACAACGAAACAATTGAGGTCACGAGTAAAGGGCCAACAATTAAAGTTACGCTGGGTGGATGTGGTAACGAAAAATTAAAATTTAATTGTGTTAAAAGAATAGGTGAACGTCGTAAAATGCAATTGGCATCGTTATGGGATAGCGGTCGTGGCACACAGCCGGGAAGTTCGGACAGCTTTTGTCAATGTTGGACGGTTAGTAAACAAACGTAAAAACTTAATGTTAAATGCGTGGATGTGGTAACGAAAAATTAAAATTTAATTGTGAACAAGAATAGGTGAACGTCGTAAACTGCAATTGACATCGTTATGCGATAGCGGTCGTGGTACACAGTCGAAAAGTTCGGACAGCTTTTGTTTATGTGGGAGAATTAGCAAACGTTCATGAAGACACCTGATGTTAAATGTTAAATAGTATCTGTTGTGAACATAAACCTCCAAGCTCAAACAGGACTAAAGTCTTACCTAATGTGGTGCATTCATGTATATGTATAACTTCATAATACATTACGATACGATGCAACACGACATTACACGACTCGACGCGAGACGACACGATACGACACGACACGATACTCTATATTTGTACATCAGTTTAAATGATAAGAAACATACGCATAATAATATGATCAACAATGTAGTATATAAAAAGCAATCTTATCCATTGGACGGGTAAAATTGTATTTTTTTTAATTTATTATTAATGATCATTATGATTGTTGTAAACCTGTCTGCGCGGGAAGTTACCACTGTCGAAATCTATCGTAAAGCAATCCTTATATATCGATCGCAGTTGTGATTGACGATTTAAATTTTTGTCCTGCAAGGAGTACATCACAGGATACATGGATATCATCGATGTCATCGATGCCATCATACCATCCATGGAAAGCATGCACGATTATTAGCCGTCAGGTGGACTATATACTGTTACAATAGCCACTTCCGGTGCCCCGCTAGCCAACAGTACTATAATAATAAATAATCATTGTTTAATTATTTGTTTAATTCATATAAATAATTTAGATGATTAATTTGTATTAAAATTGTAATGTATACGATTTAGTGTTACCTTATGTCTAAAAGCATAAATACTAGTGTCGGCCATTTTACCGGGCATTATTAAAACAATCGTCGCGTTGAACACTTCGTTGGATCATTTCTGCACTACCCCCTTTACACCATGTTTGTAGATTCCCGGTGCATAGTGTCAATAACCTTGCGCATTGTTTGCCGAGCTTGCTAAGATGCAAATTGCCAAGATGGCTTGGCGTGTGCCAAGGTCGTACTATTTTATATAGTGGCAAGTACACGATATAATATCTTTGCCGGATATTCACTTACTCGCACAAGCGTCGCGCCGGGGTCCAATTTGCCAATTCGTGCAAGGTCGACCGACATTGTCAACACAAGTTAGGTGCAAACTGGGCCCGTGTAGTATGTAATACGTCATTGTTGAAATACATGTCATGTTATGTTTTAGTCAGCTTAAAATTAAGCTACGTTTGATACCCAACAAGCTATCATTGCAATTTTTATTTTAGTTTATGTTCTGTAGAGGGCACCAGATTGACGTAATGTGACGTCATGTAGTTCCAACGATAACTCATTTGAATGGAATATATGATCATACGAAAAAAAGTAAAAAAAAGTATCTTAAAGAAACAAAAGGCTTTTTTATTTTATTTTTATTTTTTATTATATTTTTTTAATTTATATGATCATGCATACATACCGGACAAAATCATAACCCTCCTTTTTGCATCACCGTATCTTAGTAAAAATCTGATTGAATCCTTATAAATATTCTAGTTTTTGTGCTACATTGTATTTACATTGTTTATTTCTTTGTTATTATTTAATTTTTTTGTTCAACTATTAGTTGTTTATTTAATCGTACATACGTTCATACATTCATTCATTCATTCATTCATGCATCCATTAATTAATTACTTAGTACATCCGTGATTACAAATTCTATCGTTAAAATATTTTATAAATCTGTTTTTAAATGTTCTTATGCTATCGGTGTCATCAAAATCATAATGTTTACACAATTTATAGTCTGTTTACAGAGCTTTGGTAATATCGAACGTTGCCCATGGTTTGCGTAAAAAACATTATAACGGTTCAAAATTATAGTTAAAATTTAGCAGAAGTATATAGTTGAGTTAATTTCTATTAAACTTGTAACAGTGTAGGAAGCGAGTTGTGAACGTGTAGTTGAGGGGAAGTTCAGGCGTGCCCTGACTTTGATTGCCTTAAATGATTTAGTCGCCTAATTTCTAGCCATTTACATAATAACAGAGTGAAGGAAATGCTATAAATGGTTTGTATATAATATGTAGTGATATACTAGCGACCCGGCCCGACTTCGCCCGGGTAATAGTTTATATTTACTTACATTATTTTTCTTTTATACACGCATCCAGTCATTACCTAGTTGTAAAAACTAACAATTAGAAACATCTATTTCGAACGACGACTCAATTATTATATTGAATTTAACTATTTAATTTTTCGCCCAATTTACAAAAAAATTAAAATATTATGTACCAAAATCTTCACTCTGCCTGTTGTTGAAAACTGTGGGAAAATCCGTCCAGCACTTTTTGAGTTTATCGTGAACAGACAGACAGGCATATGCGACGGGGGACTTTGTTTTATAACCTCTAGAGACGAACATGAAGCCAATATTATGTTAAGTGGTCATTGCGAGCGTTAGTAAAATAACGTTAGGAATAAGTAAGCATCATTAGGTATTATTAAAACTCACCTGCCTACTGGTGAGATGTTAATATTTCGTAATTAAACAGAAAATGGAATTACATTTGATTTATTCTGCTGGTGACAAGAGCGCTGGTTCATATATTGCGTAGAGAATTGCGATTGCAATTCAATGACGAACGCGGGCAGTGGTTTGGCATCAGATCGCGTGAGCAGATTGTTTTGTTTAGGCTTTATTTTATTATGTAATTCGTTTTATGGTGTTCATTGTTATACATATTTAGGTTTATTAATTAAGTAACTAACGACTTAACATTAATAACTCGTTATTTATGAATAAAAGTGACAGATTTTAATGTGTATATCAACATTTAAATACCCTTGAATATCTTAAATGCAATATTAACACTGTGTCTGGCCGTAAACGATTTAGCGCAGATTTTTCCGTTTTTAATCTGGCATTGAGTTTAATCATATTTCCTTTACCCGGATCTCGAAGTACACGGTTAAAAAAACAAGCTTGTACCCGGCGGGAGATTGCGCGACGCCTCTCGCTTACTGACATTTACGATATGAGATTATAATACTCGGATTTTTACTTGGGTTGCCTATATTTTTACAGGGGATAAAGTTGAACGTGATAAAGGTAACTATGATAATGTAGTGCTAAGGTTTTATTATAAAATTAATTATTACAGTAAAAAAAATTAAGGCGGGAAAAACTATAATACGTGCGGGGAGGTACCACCGCCGTTTTCATAATCCGCTGTAAAGCATTATTTGTTTTTCGGTTGGAGAGGTGCGGTTGCCGGCTACACTTTGAAACGAAGCGAATTAGTCCTCAGGAGTGGCAACGTATCTACGTTCGAGCTCAGATAGGGTTTCAGTCGTGTTTCTGGTTACACGTGGATGTCTATGGGCTGCGACTACTTAACATCAGGTGATATACATACTCTTTTGCTACTCTTGTCACATAAAAATTGAACAAAAAAAACACACTTATAAATAAATAAATAAATTAATATCAGCAAGATTATATTTTAGTAACGAATGAACTCTACACACACCGACATACTTAACTAGACGTAATAACATAATTGTATTAATTAGCCCCTCAGTCCGCTGTCACAGGTAAGGTGAATTTATAATTGAATTGCTATTTCCCGTACCTCGTAGCGTGTCTACGAACTAAGCGTAGAGCTTTCTCTACGTTCATATTGGACCATTAAAATGTATTTTCAGAGATATTCTGTTTCTTTTAGTCTACTATGGCAAGTTGAAAAGGAAGAGTTATGTATTTCAAATGTTGTAGTCAGGTAGATGAAACTTATTATGTCGGAAGAGTAGCTAATGAGCGTGCGGGCTCGCGAGCGTGAGGCAGTTATATGTACTTACTTCAATTTAGCAAAATTTTGAGTTTGGTTAATCTTATTCTCAGGACGCGATATATACTTTTATCGTCATAATTCCACGATAAAATTATTACTGGGAAAATGTCGTGATGTGAGCTTTCAGGTAATATTTCATTGGGCGTGATATACAGCTGACTTGATTGGACACGATTGTGTTTATTGAAACGTTGCTATAAAATACGGCGAACATAAACTCGTTCTGTAAATCTTTTGGGGTCTTTCAAGTGAACTCATGGGTGATTTGAAAGGAATGTTTTGTGTTAGGAGCTAATCAATTTTAAATGTAGATTTTGTAAATGTTTTCATCCGTTATTCAGTAGATGTATGGAATACATATTTCAGTAAAATATATATGTTATATTTAACATTGTAATTAAAATATTTTATTTAATTATAAGGTATTTACATGCACTTAATGAATGTTAAGAATACAATGTAAATCAGGACATTGCCTTTGAGCGCCCTATTACCTAAGGTTGACCGGGAGGAAAACAATTGACAAGTATAACTTCCGTACAAACGTATTATATTTGACCACGGGAAAATGTGGAAGACTGGTTTTTATTGACTATTTTGCTCTGATACTTGGAGAGATATAGTTGTCGGGTAAACTTATAAGCAAGGCGACTATCCTAGTCCTGATAGTAGCAGTAGCAAATTTATTATTTATAATGTTGCAGAATCACAGTTACAAGAGTAAACCCACCGTTCTCGTAATCAAGGGAAATGGAATGGAGGAAAATGAGTGAAAACTGCATCGAAATTGGTGAAGCCGTTTCTGATATTAACACAACCGCATCGACAAACGGACGAAAATTTTAACTATTAGTTTGGGTCGTATCGCATTAACGAAGGCCTCTAATAATAGTTTTATTATATATTTTCCATGTACATATAGCTATGAGGTACAATTTTATTATTTTTATAGATGAATATGCTTTATCAACGCATTGATAAAGCCAGTTGTAACCGGGATCAATTGCATTACAGTGAGTGTCGAAGGTCGATATGTGTTGTGTTAATTTAGATACACTATCAGAGGGCTGTCTGCCATCTTTCACGATACACATTTTCTCAAAACAAATTGATATTCGAGCTTCTTACAGCCAAGGGATAAGACACCGATCTCTGGCTTCAAACGCTGATTTTTCGAAGCTAGTAGATTAGAAATTATCTTACTTTAAGAGTGACGCAATCATTGTAATCGCTTAGTCACGATTAACGATTTTTGATTGTCGATTGCCTTGCCTGATTGAATCAAAAATCGTTAATCGTATAGATTTCATCATAATATCAGTTTAGTTTTAAAGATGCATCTATTTACTAATAATAGCTGTTAACGTGGTCGACTTGATTGTTATCGGTTATGTGTATATTAGAAACGAATTTTCTCACTTTAACAGCGGAAGAAAACGTTTGAAGAAAGCAGCATGCTGTAAAGTTCTTCTTAAAGTTCTCGAAGGAGTGTGAAGTCTACCAGCCCGTACTTGGCCAGCGTGGTGGACTATGGTCTACTTCTTCTTAGTGCGAGGAAAATAGTGAAACAGTAATCGCTTTATAGTCAAACGAGGTTCCAGTGCATTTGTGCGAATGCGTGTGCGTGCGTACGTGCGTCTGTACGTGCATGGGTTAGTGCGATCATGCGAGCTTGTGAGTGTGCGAGCGTGCATGATTGTGTGCAAATATGCGTTGGTGCTTGCGTAGCTGTGAGTATTCATACGTGCGTGCGCACGAGCATGAGTGCGTGCGAGTGTGTATGTTCTTTATTATATATTTCGCAACCCTGATTGACATTTATGATATTCTGGAACATTCTGCGTTATTACCGACAGGAGCCAGATGCGCGCGGGAAATGCTTTATAAGGATACATTATTGAATAATTTCAACCATTATAACAATTTTAATACTGTATCTTTATGTATTTTATGTTAAATAAAGCGAAGGGATCTGCGATCCATGCCTTGTTTAGTGGTCAAAGTCAACTATTTACTGGACATATTTAATTCCTATTGGTGAATTAATCATTCAGCGTTGTCAAACTAGTCCGCAGGGTATCATTTATAATGAGCCAAATAAGAATTGTTTAGTAAATAAAATCTTATAGATTCTATTTTATTTTGCAAGAGTAGCAAACAAGCGTGTACGTCACCTAACATTAAGTTTCGAAAGGACTGAAGTATGTTCTGACGTCGTAAGAAGATGCGTGCCGATCCTTAGGATTAAGATACTCTTTTTTTGTCCTTTTTTTAAATATATGTTTCAGTATTATCGATGTGGCTGACACTAGAGTACGTTTATATCTCGTACAGCGATTGGGGTTGGGGTACAGGATGGGAATGCTGCCAGTATTCTTGAGACTTGTTATATTGGCAAAGACTACCTGTTTGGGTTAGGCTTTTATAATAATTAATATATAAAAAATCAACTTCAAAGTAATTATATTTTATGTTTTCTAATGTTTCTCACTCTATTTTTACATTCTAACCGAACTCTAAAGCAAAAATTCATCCCCTGGTATCCACCTTTGTGCTGGTATTTATTTTCAAATTTAAATGGGACCACACTCATACCCTCTTCCAAATAAAAGAAAAGTCATTGAAATCTTTTAATAAATGACGGAGTTATGAAGTAAAAGAATGAATTGAGAACTGCTTCTTTTTTGAACTTTCTTTTTTGAATTTTTAGTCGCCATGTTTGTAGTCTGACAGCAACGGAACCTTGACGCCGAGGGATGAATTATGCATCCTCAGTACTTGAACTTGACATCCCGCACATCATTTGTGCGACCGTTTGAAGGCTGCCTGCAGCTAGTTTCTTGTTTTGTCATTACTTGCAAAAAGTAACAATTACATTGAATTTAACTATTTAATTTCTCATTCAATTTACAAATAAATAACTTAAGTTATCAAATTCAAATACTTTATAACCTTAGCAACTGATGCTTCAATGTTTGGGTCATAACAAATTTTCTCATCTCACAGCAAAAAGTTCTCCTATACTCATGCCCGTAACTTTCAAATTAACATAACTTGTTTATTTATAGACCAATTGAAATGAAATGAATAAATGAACTAAACGGTAGGTGACCTTTACTACAGTACATCAGTGAAAATCGCATTGAAATGGTCCCGACAAAAGTTGTTGTGAGAAACCGTGGGGTTTTAGCAGGGACAAGTCGGGTGTAACCTCTCCTTATCGCCTCCGTGATGGAAAATACTCTTTCCCTTTCGCGGGTGAGAGTTCCATGGATTTTTACATTTCATTGTATAATGCGTACTCACGATTAACACTTTTAAATAAGCGATATTTGAAATCAGTTGCATGGCTTGTGGTCACGGCGAAACTGCGGTCGCGGGGGTGGGGGGAAACTGTTGACAGGTGCTAGTGATAGATTAACCTATCTACCCTATGTCTAGTTCGTTTTTCTTTGTTGCGTTCCATATCACGACACACAATACTGATTGTATCTTTATGCACTAAACTTTGTAATTTACATAAACTAACCACTGGGTTCCGCGTTTGTGCTAACTTAAAACTGGAGTTTCTTTCGTCGCCTCTTCTCCAAAACGAAACACCTTACGAGTCGGTGGTAGTTTATTGACGTTCAAAAAGAGTTCTGTAAAGAATCTACTTTGAATAAAAGTATTTTGATTTTGATTTGGATTTTAAAACCATATTCTATATTGTACTTCTGATCCACAGATACTTATCTATCTAGGATTTCCCCAGGATAAAAAATGGGTGTTTGGTATTCCTTTCCTAGATTTTTTATATTAAAAGATGAACTCCCAATGTGTGTTATACCTACCATTACAATATCAATTAAAAGTTTGTTCCGAGCTATTTAAATTCAGATGGCGTGGGTGAGCCCAAATGTACAACGCGTACGCTACTTCCTTTTAATCCATATATACATACATATATCGTATATATACGACAAAGTCGATTCCCGTCGTCTATACGCTTAGATTTTTCATACTACGGAACGGATTTCAATGCGGTTTTTAGCAATATTCAGAATAATAGTAGACAGATTCAAGATTTAACAGGAAAGTGATCCAAATGATTCAGGTCATTCAAAAAGAGAATTTCAAAGATTTATAATGTGATGTCGAAAATGCACATATGTATATAATATATGGCATATAATACATAAAAAAGGTGACTTATGATGTTAGAGTAATATTATCGCATAATTTATATATTCTGTTATGTAGCGGGTACTCGCGTTTATTGATTTTTTTCTTTTGATTGCCGATATTTCGAACCGGTTGCCTGACTCGTTTATTACATTAATATCACACTTGTGTGTGGTTGTGTGTGTGTTTTGTTTCCGTCGAAAAGTGGATCCTCTTCGACGAAAAGAAAACACATTTAAACGCGTAGTGCTTATAAAAATATAGTAATTTTTTTTTTAACTTTTGTCACATAATAAAAGAAGAAATAGTAATACGAGTATGTTTCTTTATGAGGATTAAGTACTTAAAATCAAAATCAAAATGTTTTATTTCAAATAGATTATTTACAGACCTCTTTTTGAATATCAGTAAACTTCGTTTTGGAGAAGATACGGCAATAGGAACTCCAAAACACACATCTTTCTATCTTTGAAAATTTCATTTACAAATAATATCTTCAATTAATGGAGCAAGTAGAGCTGGAGTCGTTTCAGATAAATTCGTCATTTAAATAATCGTTGGATTTATAATACGCCTTTTTATACAGTGTTTGTTTAATAATCAATTTAAATTTAGTTTCTGGTAAATTGTAAATTACATATTCAATGTTTATTTAAGAAGTAAAACTAAAATTGATGTGTTTTGATGCATGGATGGCTACCTAAAAAATAATTGTTTATTTTAATCTGTCGCTATTTCTCAGTGTAACACTTGATCATACAATACAACTCTATTCCACAAGAAGCATTACTTGTAAAGATGCCAAATAACATCTAAAGAACAAAACTATTGGATAGGCTCATCTTTTTTTTAAATCCGTACGTGCCTAGACAACAAATTGAGTGGATTATATGCACTTACTTTCGACTGTAGTCGCGTCTCTGTTACATATACGTAACAAATGTTTCCATCTCGCTCTAGTTTTCCCAGTTTACGCTTGCGCATTGAAGATTTTACTGAATGGTTGTCGATCGAAGCTACGTAAAGCGAGTATTTTGACGTTATGGCAGATTCAAATAATTTCTCTTTATGGCTTTATAAAAAAGTAAAATAGAGCAGACCATAGAGAACAATCTGCGCTACGCATTTTTTGGTCGAATAGATGTTAGTATCTAAATGGGATTGAAAAAAAAAACATAAATATCCCGTTTGTTGCTTTTAACTCATGAAACTAAAAGAGATTCTGAAGTTAAAGACTATAAGATGTATGTTGTAGGAGTGTAAGATTGTGTCGTACTAAGAAATTATCTAATTTATAACAATAGTTACGCAAGAGGGGAGGCGCAGTATACGTAGCTTCGAGCGGCGGACGGGCGAGAGTCAGCCTCCGGAGCCCGTGGGATCTCCCGGGCCGTAGCACGACGTTCCTACACATTAAAATCCCGGTTTTCTCGCGAAAAATCCATATAGAAACCATAATAAAATAAAAGTGTTTCGTTTATCGAGTATGAGATGCCCGCGAACATTCAGAGCTGTCAAATTTGAAATTGGAACTTGTATCTTTTTTTAATCGAGACCCGGCCAGTGTGTAAAGATTACTTACAAGACGTGTGTGCTTTTTAGTCTGTTCTAAATTTTAGTGCGAAAGATGTTTCGTGCGAGTTATTGACATATTTCTCACTAGAATTAATTAAATATATTTCAAAATCTGTGGTTCTGGTGTTCGTGGAACAATGAAGTTAAGGGTAAGTTTTTGTACCTTATCATATTTATGGAAAACACATTTATATTTATTAATTTTGAATTACTTGGTTAATGAAAAAATATCAAGCATATTGTCTCAAAATAAGTATTTTACATCTATGTTATAGTCAATTAAAAAAAAAAAACAAATAATATTTTTTCTACATGGAACGAGTACATTGAGCTCTTGTATTATTATATATAATTAATAGTTTTACAAAAAGTATACTTATTGTCAGGCTCTTTGTTCCAACGTTAATATAATTAACGTTAATATTAATTAGAATTTGACAGCGACGGATTCTGGTCACTAATCTTTTTAAATATATTTCTAATTTTATCTACCATAAAATGATTTTTACATGCTTTTGTTTTTATGTCTTTCAGCTTTGAATTCTAACCTTTTGGCCTAACTTAGTTTTTCATTTTGTTCCTTTTTAACGCAAGGTGTAAAGCAGCCGTAGTTATGTATATTATTTTTTAATAACTATTATATGTAATCACATATCATCAACTTCAGATACTCCCTTTATAAGGAACTCCTTTCAGAATAAAAAGGACGGTCTTCAATCACTTTAGTTAAGCTACACGATATGATTCCATATGTTTTGGGTGCTGTGGATACACAAACAATAAAGTTATCACCCAAGCCCATGACTGTGTTTGTACTTGACTTTGTAAATAAGACCAACATGATGACTGGATCCCTGTATGGGTTACGAGGATGGTAGACTTTTGATATGCTGCAAGGAACAATGGAACTAGGACGTGATGCTGAATATCACCTGATTTTAAGACGTGAAGCCCATCTAAAGTTAAATGGATTGTTCGACAATGTACGCCCTCATAATCCACCGTAACGCATTACTTGTGTTTCGGTTGGAAAAGTGCGGTTGACGGCTACACTTTGAAGCGAGGCGACCATCTTAGTCCTCGGGAGTAGCAACGTGTCTACGTTCGAGCTCAGATAGGAATTCGGTCGTTTTTGTGGTTTTACGTGGATGTCTATGGGTTGCGACTACTTAATATCAGGTGGTTTGCATGCTCGTTTGCTACTCTTCTCACATAAAAAATGTACATTTGTAACCGTCAAGAAATAAAAAAGTTTAAATAAAACATTTTTTTTTCATATTTACAATGATGAAAATCTTAAAACTAGTTACAATAAAAACGTAACCTAAACAATATAAAGGGAGTCCGTGCCCATGCGGCATGGTTCCAAGAACACTAGCTGCATTTAAAAGTTTTATATTTTCATAGTGAAAAGTAGCAAACGAGTTTGGAGGCTTTCTGATGTTAAATAGACTCCCATGGATATCCACGTCCAACATTAAAGAGGACTAAAGTCATGCAAGATGTCATGCATACGTTGCCGTTTCTGAGGACTGAGATGTTCGCTTGTAAATGGAGCAAGCAACCGCACGTCTCCAACCGAAACACAAGTACCCGATACATAGATTATGAGGAAGTTGTGGGTACCACCCCGGTCGAATTACAGTTCTACTACCTTGAGGTCAATCATATAAAGAATTAGAAGCTGGCATCTTAGCCCTCACCATTAGTAGCATCTACGTACTCGTACTACCTCAGGACGTAAGTGTTGTTTGAGGCTATATGTGGATGGTCATAGGCAGTACCTACTACTTAGTATCAGGTAGCCTGCACGCATGTTTCCTCCTCTTCTCATAAAAATGTTTTACGCCCATGAAGAGCGTTTACTTCTATTAAAACTTTTGTGAGGCGTAACGTTCATTCATTAACGTATGTACCTTATGCGTCGCTGAAGTATAAGTAACACACACACACACACACACACACAGAGAGACACACACACACGCACACCTAATATACATGTGTACTTGCATACTTAATATACATATGTATATATACTAGCGTTTTCCCGGAGATTTGCTAATGCATAAGTCGATGTAATAATACATCACTACAAACTTTCAACCCGTTTCAACATGTTATTAAGATCTTTATATAGCGTGAGTGAACATTAAGAAAGGTATTTTAGTAAATCCATCCTTAAGCGGGTAAAAAACGAGTTGAAAGTTTGTATATAACAAAATTTCACGATTCTAGGTTCAGCCGTTTAGTCTGTGCGTTGAACTTTCAGCCTGTCACTTACTTTAGCTTTGTCACACATCTATATACATATCCATTTTATATTTTATATTATACGTAACACTTCATTTCCCCTTTTAACTGAACAACGCGCGTCTGTCGCCATTAATTTACTATTTGCTAATAGTTCAACTTTCGGAGCGGAGAAGTTTACAATATGCGCGGGAAGCAATTATTGCTTTGGGTAATATTGGAAGTAATTCTTGTTTGCTGTTATTTAGTTCTAAAAACATATTGTTATTAATGCTTGAAAGTATTTTTTATATGAGATTTGCAGCAAACGAGCATGCAAAACACCTGATGTTAAGTAGTCGCAGCCCGTAGATATCCACGTACAACCACAAACACGACTAAAATCCTATCTGAGCTCGAACGTAGATACGTTGCTCCTCATGAGGACTAAGATGTTCGCCTCGTTTCAAAGTGTAGCCGGCAACCGCACCTCCCCAACCGTAACATAAGTAATGCTTTACAGCGGATAAATGAGGACTATTTTTTGTTTATAAATGTGACAGCTACATTAAATATTCTTTTCTCTCATGCCACTTCTAAAAATATATACTTTTTTATTCATGCTTTTAAAAAGATTTGTTTTTGTTTATTAAAATTACAAATACATTAAATATCCTTTTCATGTCAGTTCTAAAAAGATATTGATTTTTGCTTATGTTTGAAAAAAGGATTATTTTGTTCATTAATGTCACAGCTATATTAAATATCTTGTCTTTCTAATCTTGTCGTTCTAAAAGAAATTCGTTTTTGACTCATGCTTTTAAGAAAGCTTTTTGTTGATTATTGATGTTACAGCTACATCAAATATTCTTTTGTTTCATGCCAGTTCCAAAAAGTTATTGTCTTTATCTATGCCTTTGAAAAAGTATTTTTCATCTGTATTATTTCGAACGCAGTTAGAGCCGAAGACGCTATTCCTTACAACAACAGTGCACTAGACGGAATGGAACAAAAGACGATCGCTAAGTAAGCTGCCTTTTTCACAGCACTCTCGATCGAGACCTCTTTGTGAACGAGAGGACGAACTCTCTTTCTTCACTGTGTAAAATCAAAAACTACGATCTCGCTACTGAAAAGTCACGCTCCGACTGTAAAAGTATTGAACAAGATAATATTATTAGATGAAATTTAGTAAGTAACGGGTAGTCACGATTAACGGTTTCTAATCAATTAAATTAGTTAATCGTGATTACTTGAGTGAAATTTACACGTTTTACTAAGTGACGGGTACTTACGATTAAAATTTAAATTGATTGATTACCCCAGTGAAATTTACACAATTTAGTAATTAACGGGTACTCACAATTGACAATTTTAATTAATTAAGATCGTTAATCGTGAGTACCCGTTACAAAGTAAAATGAATGAATTCCATTAAGTTGTCGTTAAAAACTACTTTGCAACAATCCGCCACCGCAACGTATAATGGTGTATATTTCAAAGCATGCACTATGAGGATAGGAAAACGTGCGGTGGTGGCGGATTGTTGCAAAGTAATTTTAACAACAACTTAATAGATAGCATAGATTTCCGCAAATTAACGCCTGATACTATTAACTATGTACAAATTTCGCCATGATATTACTTTTGCTTGCCGAGATTTGGCACCTGGCCCTTTCGTTGGAAAGGGTTAAGGTGCCTCGAACCAGTCGCTGCCTCCAGGGAGAAGAAGAGCGAGGGCCGCAGCGTCAGACCGGTCACCGCCCTCGCTTATACGGGGAGGAAAGGTGAAGGTCAATCATCATCATCATCGATCCGTTAACCTTCTGGAAGCTCCTCCTTCACGCTGCCCCGCAACCACAGTACGGTTACCTGACCCGCGATGTGAAGCGAGCCCAGCGGCTGTGTCTGCGGGCTGTACCACTCGCCGGCATCGGGCAGAACAGCTGGCGGACGACGGACGCAGCGGGAGTTGAGCATGCCGGAGGGATTATTCCGAGCCCCCCACTTAACAGTGGGCGAGGATTACTATAGTTAACCCAGGGTGCAACCCCGAGTTCAGGGCCGGGCAAAGAGGGTATACCTAGAGGCCCGTATTCCCCCGCCCATAGAGCCAGGGACGTCGCCCGATGATGATGATATTACTTTAAAATCATTTGTTATTATATGGAATTGTTATGTACAAACTATTCAGTGCTTTTTTATATTAAATGGAAGTAGCAAACGAACATTCAGTTCACCTGATAATAAGTTGTCACTGCCGTATGGAAATCTACAATCAACACCATAAACTTTTGATCCTAGCCGTGACTATGAGCCATGTAACTGGTTCGATATATCGGCAATTAAAAATCGTTAATCATGAGTACCCGTTGTATAGTAATTAGTAAGTAAGACGTTGTGCTGGTATGAACAAAAATCTGCTACTAAATTTTTTGCAAAATTTATGCTTGGCTTTACTGAACTCAAGCTGTTAAATGTTAGCTTTGCATCATATCGTAGCGCCACCTATTGGGTTTAATTGTAAATCTTAACCATTCTAGGATCCGCCTGAAGACACAAAGAATTTCGTTGAAATCGGTCCAGTCGCTTAGGAGGGTTTCAGCGTATGTAAAGATGTATAAACTCCGCTAGGATATTAGTTTAAAAATATATGTCAAATCGCTTTCATGTGTGGTATGTCAAAGTCAAATATATATATATATATATATATATATATATATGTACTGCCCGCGACTTTGTTCACGTAT
>DWON01005361.1:0-15024 GCA_018251015.1 Phocides pigmalion okeechobee | reverse complement strand
ACACCTCCCCAACCGAAACACAATACATGAAGAACGTGTTGCTTTACGGCGGGTTATTAGGGGGGCGATGGGGCCGCCCCGGGCGAGCTCTAACGGCTCTACCACCTCTGAAAATCTGAATATCTTCATGCATGACAGGAATTTGAACTACGAACCGCATGAGCGAAGCCGGATTACTATGCTATTGAGGTCTTTAGGTGGCGCTAAAAACCAAATAAAGAAATCTTTGAAAGAAATTCACAGGTTCACTGTTTAACTTTTTCAATTTATTCGTTCAAATATCGACGGATACGACTTAGGGCCGGAGAGTAATAAGTTTTGTGGAACTGTTAGCGCGAAAATTACACTTACACACGGAATAAAAAATGTCAAGTGGCCCGAAAGTGATTTCCGCTCAACTTTGTTAAATGTCACGCGATTTCTATTGAAAAAGTCACATCAATTTAATGAATGAACGTTATTACTTACAGTCTTTATTTACTTTTATAAACATTGAAGCATCTAATCTACAGTTTTCAACCAACTTTTAAAAGCGATGAGATTCTAAATTCGAATGTATTTTTGGACGTAATTTATTAATAAAACTGAAACCTCCTTTTATATTTAAAAGTGTATTTTTCAGCCAGGTCCCGTTAAAATTTCAAGAGAAAATACAACTAGTAAATGTGAAAAATTTAAGTTGAAATTTTACAACAGTTAAGTTTAAATTATAACGGAATTTATGTTTATTTTTCATAGAATTAAAAATACATTATAAAGCATTTAGTATGTCTGAGGCTGTTAAAAGAGATGAATCAATTTCTTCGGTTCTTAGTTAAAACGTTTGTTCATGAACACTAACACTCTTTACTCTTCTCTAAAATTCTGTTTTATGGGCGTCATGCACTTATAAAGATGAGTCATTTAACAATCAGAACCAAAACAGAAATATAAGTTAATCATTTACATTTCTGCTCCACCAAGAATTGAAACTGGGACCGGAACCATTTGTAGCCCAGATCGGTATGACCATCGCTCTTCCACTTAGATTACAAGTTAAAAGTCTGATAAATAATAAGCAGTTGACAAACAAACGACAAGAAATAACTGGCAGGTACTGGCGCATAAGATTTCTATTTATGTGAGAAGAGTAGCAAACGAGCATGTAAGGCACCTGATGTTAAGTAGTCGCAGCCCATAGACATCCACGTACAACCACAAAAACAACTGTAATCCTATCTGAGCTCGAACGTTGCTACTCCTGAGTACTAAGATGGTCACCTCGCTTCAATGTGTAGCCGCAACCGCACCTCTCTAACCGAAGCGCAAGTAATGCTTTACGGCGGTTTATGAGGGCGGCAATGGTACCTCCCCGGTCGAACTATAATTCTCTCACCTTTCCAATGTATAAATCTCTCATAAAAGGATTGGAATAATAGAAAGAAAATGGATTATTTATAGCAACATTTACAACTAGAGCTTCATTGAAACTCAAACACGATCGAGGTCCTATCTGAGGTCGTTCGTAGACACTTTAATACTCTTAAAGAGATAGATGATCGTCTCATATATAAGGGAGCCGGTAACCACATCTTTCTATCGAGACGCAGGCTTGCTTCACGCAACAAATAAACGGCATTGGTACCTCTTTTGTTCAATTTTATATGCTTTTTATGCGAGAAGAGTAGCAAACGAGCATGCAAATCACCTGTTGTTGAATAGTCGCAGCCCTTACATGTACAACCATAAACGGCTGAAATTCTATCTGAGCTCGAAAGTAGATACGTTGCTACTCCTCAGGCGATAGTCATCTCGCTTCAAAGTATAGCCGGCAACCGCATCTCTCTAACCGAAACACAAGTAATGCTTTACGGCGGATTATGAGGGCAACGGTGGTACCTCCCCGGTTTGTGTGTGTGTGTAGTATCATTATAGTTCGACTGGGGAGAGCTCCCCCCTACTCTCATAATCTGCCATGAAGTAACTCATCGTCTGTGTGTTTATGAGAGTAATCCTGTTCTATAGGTCTGGTTATCGGCTACATTTACAAACGAGGTGGCCATCTTGGATTTAATAATAGTAACGCATCTACGTACGAACTTAGATAAGGTTTAGTCCTTTTTAACTTTGTGTGTCGATGTCCATTGGATGTAGCGATGAGTTAACAATAGATGACCTGTTTTCTAGTTTACTACTCTTCTCACAACAATCATTACTTAACGAGATAACCTAGTAAACGTTTATATAATTAAAAAACTATTAGATCAAAAACACTTCGTAAGTATTATCGTACCAACTAAGTTTCGCAATCGCTCGACCAAACTCCTCACAACTCATCTCGACAGTTCGAAAGCCAATAAATAGTTCAGCGAAGACGTCTATACCAATACTCTGTACAAATGTAGAGCTATGTAAGGGTTTTATTAATATCTAAAACTAAGGATTAGTTTTTTTTTACTTTATATCTAACGGTAACAAAAAAGTTTTGATACTTTTTTATATGCGAGAAGAGTAGCAAACGAGCATACAAACCACCTGATGTTAAGTACTGGCAGGCCATAGACATCGTACGAGAAACACGATAAACATGACCGAAATCCTATCTGAGCTCCAACGTAGACACTTTGCTACTCGTGAGGGCTAAAATGGTCGCCTCGTAAAAGGTAGCCGGCAATCGCACCTCTCCAACCAAAACACAAGTAATGCTTTAACGTGGATTAGGAGGGCAGCGGTGACGTCTCCCTGGTTGAACTGTTAGTTCTCCCACCATTAAATCTTCATAAACCCATACTGTCTCACAGTTGGACACGGATCTCCTCTCAGAATCAAATGGCGTAATCCATCACACTGGGAGAATGCGGATTGGAAGATGTTACATGTTTTACCCACAGAGATCCTTATAGTGAAGTCGAGGTATTCAGATTGCCTCATGAATTGTTTCTTTGTCGTTAATGCAAATGATAATTAATTTACAATTTAGTCACAATTTCCAATAATAAGAGGTTTTTCTTACCAAGTTCTTCGTCACCGTTAACGCATATGATAATCAATTTCAAATACACTCATAAGTCCAAATAATCAGAAGTTTTCCTGCGAAATTTTACTTCACCGTTTACGCAAACAATAACAAATTTCTCGCTTATTAATAGTATGCACTTCTTCATGCACCTGGCACGTGGAATCTTGCCTAGTGGTTCTCTTACTGTATACATATCTTAAGCGTAAGTTATAAAAATAATTAAAGTAAAAAATACTTTTTTATCTTACAATACAATTACCTTTTAAAATAGTCCTATTTTATTTTGGTCCTGGGTGCTTAATATACAAAAATTGCAACAACTACAATGACAAAACAATACCTCCCCGTTTGCCCCATCTATATTTACACCCTTAGTTACAACATCCGCCATATTTAGGATACAACGCCATGTATAATATAATGAGCAAATTTTACTAAGAGGGCTTACTACAAGTCTGCCTTGCATTAGAACACGGAACGGAAAAGTTTTGCCAAACTACTTCCTAAACTATTCTTGTTAACCACATTTTGGGATTTAGATATTTTCGTACTCGTGTAAATTGAAATGTGATAAACATGTCTTTTTAGGAATTAAAACGGGACTATTGATATTTGAAGCTCATTACAGAATTACTCGTATATACTATGCTCGGTTCTTATGTTGAAAAAGAAGAATAGATAAAAGGTGTGTAAGTTATTTGATATTAAATAGTCACTGCGATTATACGTAGATGCTTTAGTCATGTTTGGCATTGTATGTGGATGCCTATGGGCTTATGAGCTGCAGTGACTACTTAACATCAAGTTATCAGTATGCTTGTTTGCACATAAAAAAGGCGAAGATGTTTATGCAGTGCACTTCAATTAGGTAGTTATTACTGTCCAGTAACCCATAAACTCCATAAAGACAGGAATCCCACCTCAATATAATCACAGATGCAGTGCTACTGACACTGAACTATGTGATTTTTTCATGCCAGGAATAGATATAGCGGTGGTAGCTCCCCAGACCAACCGTCTCCATCACCCTTAAAATAAATGGTTTGTGAAAAGTTGTCACAAGTAGGTATTTTGACATTGATGACGGCATCAGGAGAAATAAAAATCATATTTGACTGACTGCGGGACGCTATCATATTAACCAAAATAATTGGTTATTAAAAGAAGTTATAATTAAAGAAAAAATATTATTAAATATGAAATAAAATAAACTATCACTTTTACGTACCGACAAATAAATAAAATACAGAGTTGTATTAAAGAGGGAACATAACATAACATAATATAATAAAAATATAATAAAACTGTAACAGATCGCTGTCTGTACATCGCAAATATATAAAAACATTCATAATGGGGTGCCTTTATATACACAAGAGAGCCCAAAGGAATGTTTTTTAGTTTTGTTTGTCTGTTTGTTTGTTTGTTTGTTTGTTTGTATATCTGTATTTTTGTGCACGCTAATCTCAGTGAGGCTTATCCGATTAGAATGCGGTTTTCAGGATTATATTGTCATGGGCTTCACTTAAAATTTCGTGTAGTTTTTTTTATTTAAATCGGTAAACAAATAAAGAAGTTATATCAATTTATGTAACACGTGAACGAAGTCGCGGATAAAAGCTCGTAACACATAACAGCGAAATGTCATGACACACAAGATGGTCTTATACACAAGGCAAATTAATACATACATATATACAACAAAAACCTATTTAAAATTTGTAAAGTTAAAGCAAAGGAGCAGTTCGTAAGCAATTGGCCTAAAGTAGTTCTTATCCGTTTCAAAGGGAGATTTCATTTTACCACGGGAATTGGCAGCTGAGCCGAGAGGGGAAACTGCGGGTCGCTCCAAATGTTCTGATTTATCATGACGTCACGGATTACATGGTTTTTGTACGTTTCTTCCGTGAACACGGTTTTCTTTGTAACAAAATATAATTCTTTGTTTTCTTTTTTTGGAATCTGTAAACGGATTATTAAAAAAATGATTTTACCGTTTCAATCAATTGATTTTGACATGACGGATTACATTATTTTGTATGTACAAAGAAATATAATAATTTCTTTTTTAGAAGTGGTAAATAGATTCCTAGGAAAAAAAATATCTCATCTCATTTTATTTGTTGTGTGTGATATTTTTTCAATATTTTATACATTTCTTTTTGTTTCGTGAACCCTTTTTTAGGTGCAAGAAAATGTATTCTTTTTTGTATTTAAGAATGAAAGATTTTTACAATTTCTATATTGTTTATTGTTAAGGCACAGATTATATTACTTTAATCCGTGAATACGGGTTTATGTATAGAGGATTAAACTCTTTGCATTTTTGAACGGTTTTTTTTCAATAACAATTTTTATACTGTTTAATTTATCGTGACGTCACGAATTCAATTATTTTGAACGTGTCTACCGTGAATTTGTTGTCACGTGACATAGAATCACCAGACCGGTCTGACATACGGAGGATTCCGTATTTGCTTCGCGACTGATTAATTTAGATTTCTGATGCGGACGTGGGCTTTTTATGAATTTGTCACGAATGTCATCCTATCCTAGTGTGCAACTAGGAGGAAAACGTTATTATGCATCGTCTTTATATTTTAAAATATATGAGGGCTTTGATAAAACAACTCACGAGTCCGAAATGAGAAGGCACATGTTTTGCTGGCGTTAACGTGCCAAGAAATAGAATTAACGATAAAAAGCATTTTAATGAACCCAACATGTTTATTACAGCATCTGCTGACGAGTTAATGCTGGAACATCTGTGTAAGTACGCCATCGCCAAATCATAGCTGATAAATTACAAATCTTATACAGAAAACCGTATCTAAATTGATCAAGCTATTTTCTATTTTTTTATATAAACAAAAAGACATGCAAACAAACAAATAAACAATCAATCAAACTAACAAACAAACAGACGAACAAACAATCAAACAAAAAAACTAGGAACCAACAAAAAAAACGCCTTCCACTCTAATCGCAAAAATCTCCTTTCCGTTGTAGGTAAAAACAAAGCTATCAGTCGCATTTCCAACTCATTCCATTTACACTACCGTCAGAAGAAAGTGCTAAGCCATTAAAAGAAATGAAAAGAAAAAACTGGGGAATGGAATTAAATACGACCGAATACTAAAAATGGAAAGGATAAAAATACGTATTTCAAACAAAATCGTAGTCCGCGTTTATCGAAACGAAACGGCTTACATTGTTTTCTTACAATTCCTTCGCAAGAACAACAAAATTCTTGCCTCAAGCCGTAAAATAATATTTCTTTTGTCTTACATTTTCCTTTATCTTAATGCATGTGCCTTAAAATCTTTGTTTACAGCTTTCTGAATAAGGAATTAGGGAAAAATGATCTTCACGATCGTTTTATATCGTCGGTTTTTAATCTCGGGTATTAAAAGAATTGCATCATAAGTTGAAGGTGTTTTGACTAATTCTTCTTATTTAAGCTTTTGGTCCAATAAAAAAAAATTACAATTTACATAAAATTGAATAAATTTACATAAAAAAGAAGTTTTTGTCAATAGGACCTGTTTATTGGAAGGTTCGGCCTTCTCCACAAAATTATTGATATCAAATTTATTACCTCAAAAAAGATGAAACGGTTCCTAATAAATTTTCCCTACATCTGTCATAATATTTGATTCTCAAATACTGTTCTAGCTACAAAAGTTTTATAAATTACTAAGCATGCGTGCTCTTCACACAAGTATTTGTCCTACTTGAGATTAGAACCCAAAATCTTCGGCTCAATAGTCATAGCTGCTAATTAGCGATATACCAAACGGTCAGTTTTCTTAACCTGTTGCTACAAACACGATTTTCTACTATTTACCTCAATATTCAATCAGATGGGCATCATGCTCGTTGCTAGTTTCAGATTCGAAAAGAAAAAATCCAACCTCTTATTTAAAAATAAAATATTATAATAGGACGCCGGGCAGATATCACACAACAAAATTGGTGATAATTGAAATTATTTATCATTTAAGAGAACCAATATTTTAATATGGAGTAGAAATAAAGACAAAAGCAATGAAGAATTTATATTTTTATTGTAATAATACTTACACTATTCTTATAATGATAACACTTGTACAGATCAATAAAAATAATAAATGATGGCATGACGTCATAATAGAATGACATGCCTCATGGGGTTCTTAACCCTAAGGCACGCTAATGGCTTTTTCACGTCAAGATATTTTTTTTATTTTATTTATTTATCTACCAACTTTATAATAATTAATAATTAGATCATTGACTGAAAAATTTTTGCTTCTCGTTCCCAGCGACTATCCGGTACATGCCTGTACCATATACTAACATACTTCGGTTACAAAGCTTGTAGAAGTAAGACAACTTAGAAAAACGTATGGTGACAGGAAATTTCAAAGTCGTAGAGCCGTTAGAGCTCGCCCGGGGCGGCATCACCACCACCTTCATAACTCGTCGTAAAGCAAAATGTTGTTCATGTATTGTGTTTCGGTTGGGGAGGTGTGGTTGCCGGATACACATTATTGGAGGCGACCATCTTAGCCCTCAAGAGTAGGAACGCTTCCGTGTCCATCCTTAACTAGAAATTCTGTTCTATTTGAAATTGGAAGAGGTTGTCCAAGGGCTGCAGTGACCTGCATGCCCGTTTTTTACTATTTCAATATAAAAAAAAGTTGGAAGTCAAGAGACCAAGAGGACGCAGCCCAAAAAGATGGACAGATCGAGTATCACAGTGGCTGAACATAAACATTACTGCAGCAATACATCAGGCCATAGACCGCACTAAATAGAGCGAGGCAGTACATTGAGCGTTGCATACGAGTCACGAACCTCAGTATTGAGGGATCGGCTGAATAGAGACAAGTCATTAATACCAGGAATAAATACTTATCCCAAGTGGATTCATAAAAACCATTTAAAATCACATCAGCGACGTAAAAATTTAAGAGATAGATTTTTTGTTTCACGAATAATTCCGAACAATATAAAAACTGTTTTAATAATATATATATTTTTTATTTGATCTGTATTTTAGCTCTACGAAAGAGATTATTTATCATCACAAAACAGCTATTCAAATATGTACATAAATATCACTTGAACAAACGTTAGTTGTGAGGCGAATGACTGGAATATGAAAAACATCGACTAACAATTGCTGCATAGTAATTAAATGAAATTATGTCAAATAATTTACTTGAAGTTCTTTTTACTGATGTTACTGTACGAAATAGTATCTTTTTCCTTGTGCTATACATGTATATGATATTATAAATGTATACGATGTGATGTGATGTTCAGGCTACCTGATGTTAAGCGGCCCTTTCTGTCCACGTACAAGCTCATCCAACAGGACAGGGGTCCTATCCGTACGTCTGGTATCTTTCTAGTTTGAAAAACGAATTGTGGTATAAAAGTTTACGACGGTGACGGTAGTACCTCCCTGACTATAGTTCTACTACCTGTTAAACTATCTCCGGTATAGATATTTTCTCTTTATCCGTATTTTCTTAAATGTCCCTATCGCAAATTAGGCAGAGCCTACTATAATGATCAGACAAGTGATGAACATGTTCCTATTTCTATGTGTATTATTTGAAACCCAGACACAGAAAAAAACACTCATAATGCGCCGCTAAGCGTCTTTGTTTTTCGGTTGAATAGGTGCGCTTATCACATTTAAAACGAGGCGATACTCTTACTCCTCAGGAGTAGCAGCGCATCTATGTACAACTTCAGATTAGACTTCAGTCCTGTTTCAACTAGTATATGAATATTGATGCACTGTACCTATCAGGTATCTCAGGTATTCTCATATAAAACGGAATACTCGTGCTCATCACAAAAATATCTGTAATCAGTGGAAAAGAATCTTCAAACTCCGGTTTAGGAGTCAGCGTTGCTAATCACTAGACAGGAACTCATTGATATGCAATGACTTAACGATAATTGTGCTGTCGCGTTATTTAGGGCGACGCCAAAAGAATAGATCTGTATGTTTTCGCGATGACGCAGCTACAAAGGAATTGGACCCTCCTACATCTTGTTACTTAAATATCTATTCAAGTGGCATACGCCCAATAATTCTCAACGTAACGGGATTGAATAAATTCTGCTGTGTTCGAATTTCTCCTGTACGCATACCATTTTCTTGATTATACCCTACCTTTATTTACTTCACTTCACTTACTTTCTAATACTGTCCCTTGCTCTAGTGATTATTGACCCTGATGTCCTGATCTTTGACACATACGACAGGCAATGTCGGTTCGTATTTCATCCAGATCTAATATATGTGTGATGAGTACGAGTACTTCTGTCTGAATATAAATTTACTTAAGTATGTATTAAGGAATATATTTGTATATTTATTATCAATATAGTAGTACAATCATTATTGTACACGCTCTGAATATTTTACCATCAGATGACTGGGTGTTTCCCAAATATATTATTATTAAATTGGTGATAGAACTATAGTTCGAAGGGTAGGTACTACCATCTTTATTATTCGCCGTGAAAAATCTTGTTTCGACCCGAGAGATGTGGTCGCTGACCGCTTACGAGTGAGGTGACATTTCATCGGGAATGGTATTGCATGTGTACGATTTGAGGTAGGACTTCAGTTCAGTTTCAGTTTGTTTTTATCAGATGAACCAGCAGAAGTTTCAAACAATTCTTTGAAATTCTGATGAAACTTTGTATTCGAACCCGTGCGTTTACTTATCACTCTATAAATAACGCGTCACTAGTTATAGTTAATGTGAGAATGGTTTGGTCAATCCACTACGCGGACAAATTGCGGATTGAGTAGACTTTATACGTACATCTTTGAAAATTTAACGGAGTATAATCAAGCATGTATTTTCTTAATGATGTTTCCCTTCGCTGTTAAAGCAAGCAGTAATTAATCTCTAATATGCTCATAATATCAAAAAATCGGAGCGTGCCCGTGATTCGGACCTCGAATCCTCGAGTATCCTAGAATCCTCGAGTATCCTCGAATCCTCGAGACTACTGTAATATTGATACTAACTTAATTCTAGCTTCAGTTTATCTTAGTTACCTCTATAATATTGTTTTGGTTGTCAGAAACATGTTACACCTCTCTACGTCATCGTCTATCTTCACATAAATTCAATATCTCAACGTTCGAAACACGAACATAGAGAGTTTATTATTTATTAATGGTTATCAGAAGTTATTACTACTCCTACACATCACCCTAAATCTATATTAGTTTCTAGGATACGTTTAAAATACTTATTTATTTAATACATGTCTCAGTTTTAGGTTCAAAATAAATGCTTTGTCGATGAAATATCTTAAAACTAATTGTTGTAAAAGTCTAACCTAAACAATCTATACGGAGTCTATGACTATGGGACATAGGACCAAGAACATTCAATGCATTCAAATTCTGAATAGCGATCGCAATTCTTGCGCAAGATATGTACCAGCTGTTTTGTTACCAGCAGCGTCGATCAAACATGGAATTAAATATTTGAATTTTATTTTGGCACTCGAACCCCATGAATGGTTCATGGGGTTCGAGTGCCAGATATCTTGGTGACTGAGGTTCAAAGAGAATAGTATAAAGATTATTAAGTAATCTTACCTGTCTACGATCACCAATGGGAAGCCATTTGGGTTGGCGACGATAAGAGGAAATGTGATTATATTTACGTATTCAGTAGATGAAACGGATACTGTGGTTAATGAGACGATCCAGCCTATTGAGAAGCTCCTCATTGATGTCGGAGTAACACACATCGGCATAATCAATGATGGGAAAAATAAGGCTCCGTACAAGAGATTTTTTGACCTGAAAAGGAAGAAAGGTTCTGAGACGATTTAAGGAGCGCAGCGTTGCGAAGACTGATTGACAAACATCGCTAACATGTGTGGACCAACTCGATGTGGAGTCGATATATAATCCAAGGTTCTTAACTTTGGCCGTAAATCGAATGACAGAGTCTTCAAACTTGACAGGTGAAATAGAATGGTAATCTAGTTTAGTCGTCTGCCTGTCTGTCTACTCGCGATAAACTCAAAGAGTAATGGGCGGGTTTTCTCATAGTTTTCAAAAACAGGTAGAATGCTTCTTGAGGAAGGTTTTGGTACACTGGATACATGTATGGGCCGGAACAGTAGTTAATTATAATAAAAACCTAAGCTACAGGATCTACAGAGGGTCCGTCTTCATGCGGTGCGGTGCTCATAACGCTGCCCGCATTACCGCGTCCTAAGCAGCAATCACAGTTCTCTGTGCAAGCTACGAACCAACTATTTTGTCACCAGCAATGTCGGTCAAACGAAGTACTAATTGCGTAGGTTTGTTTAGTACTCGAGCACCTGGGGCTGAAGGTTTCAAGGCTAATCACTTTTATTCCTTACTATTCGTCTCTTCCCGAGACATACGAGTATTAGTTGCCTGCTATAAATTGTATAGCAATATGAAAAAGTAAGGGTTATATCACATACGACGAGAGTTTTGTTAGGTGCTAAAACCATCGTTCAACAGGAAGTACCATCGCCGAATTCATAATCCACCACGAAGCAATTCGATGCGTTTGTGTTGGTTGCAACTCCACCAGAATCGAGTTGACATCTCGTACTGGCTAGTAACACATCTAACGTATTCAATCCTCACGACTAGCACTTTCTAATTGTCGATATTACGAACCAGATGCATGCATCTGGTGCCACGTGGAATCATCATTCCACGTGGCGTGGAGTTTCGCCGTGACCACGAACCATGCAACTGGTTCGAAATATCCGCAATTAAAAAGCGTTAATCGTGAGTACGCGTTATATAATAAAATATATACAAACCGCGATGATATTAGTTTCAAATTGTGAATTTCACTCCTATTCGACATTGTACGATGTCCATGGGGTGACAACCAACTGACATCAGATGGCCGTCCCACTGTTCTGGTCTACTTACATAAAATTAGATCTTTACCTGTTGATAGAACTGTCCTTCTTCTCCCTGTGGCCCTAGGCCTATGGCTAGGCCCATGTAGGCCAAGGTCAGAGCAGCTGACATCACCAATGCTATTGATCGCGCTATTGGCATCATTGTATGTACCATCTGAAACAAAAGTTTTATTTTTTATTTTTATTTTGATAAAATAGCCTTAAAATTTAATAAAAGCCAACCTACCTCTTAAAAAATCCAATAAAAAATGACAATAAGATGATTATAGTGTTGAAGTAACAAACGATGCATGGTGGATCAGATAGCATGCAGGCCATCTGATGTTAAATTGTCTCTACAGCCTATAGACATCCACGTCCAACCTCAAACAGAAGTAAAGTCCTGCCTGATATCGTACTATGCGTTGCTAGTCCTGAGGACTGAGATGGTCGCCTCGCTTGTAAGTGTAGCCGGCAACCGCATCTTTCCAAAAGAAATACAAGTACTGCTTTATAGCGGATTATGAAGACGGCACTGGTACCTCCCCGATCGATGAATTTTAGCTTGCAATATAATTCTACCTCCTTGAAAAATAACGCAGCTTGTGATAATAAATATTTTATTGTACCTAATTAATTTAATTACGTCTTTGTACAGAGTTGTCCAATTAGAACAAAGTTTGAAGCTTTGTGGACCGTAGAAAACAAAACAAAACCTCCACGGAAATAAAAGGTACTATAATAAAAGGAGCAGTAGTTACAATTGCATCCCGTATTTCAGAGCTTTTGATTAAAAGCTCGAGTAGTTTTCAAGTCGAAAGCACAGCAACTTTTACAATAGAACTTAGTTATTTGAATACCATATAATTTAAATAGGTTTTAGTATGACAAATAAAGTATGAAAAACAAAAAATACGAACGGTAGAATTATCATAATAATGACCAATTCAGTAAATTAAAAAATACCGTACATTTATAAATGTACGAATATGTTTGGACATTTCTTCCACAAGATCAAGTTTTCTATTTTGACGTTACTCTCAAAAAATGGCAAATTACCTAATATTTCTGCCAGGATATTCGTATCGTGACATTACGCCCAAAAAACTGACAAATTAACTTTCTTTTATTCTTTTTTTATAGATTAGTATGTCGAAGAGGCAGGCGGGCCACCTGATGGAAAGCAGTCAACGTCGCCTGGACATTTGCAACACCAGAGGAGTCGCCGGCATCGTTAGCTTTGAAGGAGAGCTCTTTCTGCACCTTTTTTGACTAACCACATATCAGCAATCAAAGAATACCTCAAGAGGAAGTTCTTTCCACGACATCTAATTGACATCTAAAACTGATTGTATTGAGCTGTTTAGTAAGGTTTCATCATCTCATTTCCAACCCAATTACTGTCCCACTGTGAGACACGGTTCTCCCGTCTCCCCTCAGAATAAGAAGAATCAGATTCACTACACTAGCCTGTGATAGGTGAACTTCATACATATTTGATAACTATACGTATATGTCACAGTTATGCAGATTTCCTCACAATATTTTCCTTCACCGTTAAAAAGATTGGTAGTTAATATTATCGCGGATTTAGTACATTTTACTTTATACCCAACAATTATGATAAAAATCATAAAATGTTAATTGTGAATACGGGTTATATAGTAAAATGGTTGATAATTTATTTCTAATAACTTCGAGAAATCAGAAGTGGGTGCCAGGGATTTGAACCCCAGACCGTTGAGTGAATTTCTGATGTACCTCTAATAAATTAAATTAATTGGTAAAACGGCAGAGTGTACCTCTGGTAATATAATCTAATTTAATCGTTAATTATAGATAAAGTTGTAATTTACTAATAAATGTAATATTTACTACGACATCACAGACAGAAAAATGTAGGTGGCTATAAACACTCCTGAGTGAAGGTTAATTAGGATTAAAATTTAATAAACAAAACTTAACATGACCTAACATGAAAAGACAAATAAACAACACAGATTATGTGCAGACGACAAGAGACGACAAACTTTTGTCTGTCTCGAAAAGGTAGCTTTTCAGGCTTGTTACTACTACGATAAGCTAGGGTTGGCATGAGATACGAAAAATGATAAGTAAAGTAACCACCTTCTTTATTTATCATTTTTAGTATCTCGTTTATCGTGAGTACCCTGTACAGAGTAAAATGTAACCACTTACTATATTAATGTATTTGTGGGCTATACATATATTCTAAGATTCATTACGCAATTTGAACTTACCTCCAGTGGAAAATTAAACACCTATTTTTCCACCTGTAGGAGTGGAATTTTTATATTAAAATTTAAATAGAGACAAATAGCTATGACTATAGTGTTTCAATTGCGCTTTAAAGTTCATTGTGGGTTTCAACTTTCAGTTCGTGATGCCTCAAGCGCTGTGCCATGAGACGCAAGCAACTTATCGTCTATAATCACTGCACCTATCGCATGCAGCTTGTTTATACGTCACGTGCCTCGATTAGATTAGGTCGGCTGTCATTCACCATTTCGCATAATAAAATAAACGAAATGATGAACGCGAAACCACCTGTAACGGATCAGCGTGTGCTCCGGCATGTGCCGTTGTCTAACTTGTTTGAAGTCGGTATGTATCTTAAGTACTTAAGATATTTATTCACAAGGAAATTAATCTAATTTCAATTAGTAGCAATCAAATCAGAGTCACATTAAGTAATCGTAAGCGTTGCGAAGCGTAACGTAACAATGTAACACATAACGTGAGAGTAAGTACCTCAGTAAATTGATAACTTACATATCGATTAAAAGTATTGTGCCAGCTATCGTGGCCCGAATTAGGCATATTATGGCGGTTTTTTAGCGGGAAAACGAAGGTTTTAGGGTAATTCCAGTATCATAATTATTTCAGTGTGTTATATATAAAATACTAGCTTTTGTCCGTGACTTTGCCCGTACAAATGTTGATATTGCAAAATTTCAACTTTCCAGGTCCTTTTACTTCCTTAGGGATTCCATTTCCATCATTCTTCATTAAGAAGGTAGTAGAGCCGTTAGAGCTCGCCCAGGGCGGTACCACCGCCACCCTCATAACCCGCC
>DWON01005360.1:0-15026 GCA_018251015.1 Phocides pigmalion okeechobee | reverse complement strand
AAAGATAAAATTATAGCCGGGAATAAGTTATGTGCATAGTCTCAAATTCGTCTGTTATTAGGGTAAAAATTGACATTGATTCGTATTAGTCAGAGTTTAATAACATTGATGCAGTTTATGAGTCCGCCAGTTTAGATTTTAATACTCTATTAAATGGGTACAGACTTTCCATCTTAACGATCAATCTACTGGAACTATTTAATGAATGGAAATCGTCATATTTATTTTAATGTCATAAGTATAATAGATTATAAAGATTTTAGGTTAAATTGTCCATGGGCACAGGGCTGAATCGAAATGTAACGACACCGAGCGCGATATTTCTAATTATTGAAGATGGTAGTGTACTGATATTAATGTGATAATTACATATAATTAAATTTAAAAAAAAGTTGTATATATATATATATACATAGTTAGCAGAATTTTTAATAATATGTTTAAATATGTTGGTATATAGCTATGAAAACACGTTTGTTTGAAATACTGAAACTTCAGAAGATTTGTAATGGTTGTTAATCATGAAAATGAAATTTAATTTGTTATATTTTATGACAAAATCAAATATGTATTACTTCTGAATGCAAAAAAGTAAAAGTTACATATTTTTTTGCGACTTAGGTACAATTTTTGCATGAACACGAGTTGTAAGTAAATCTAACTTTGTGAGACATTATTTTTCAGACAGATATAACTAATGAAAACGACTCACTCATTTTTATTACAGAGTTGATAAGTTCTGCAAGCTATGACTCAGTAGTAGCTATAATGTTGTTATGCAAGGAACAAAAAGTCATAAAATGGGTATTACAATTGCGCAAGCTTTTAGTACCGCTATTAATATTTTGAACATAAACATTTTGCTAAAGAGTTTCAAGATTAACAATGTATTAAAATAAACTTTATTTAATAGTGATGACAGCGTAACTCCTGATTAACTTGTTAAGAACAATTCAGCGTAGCAAGTGACAAAATATAATCACGATCAAAGTAAACATAGGATTAATAAAACTGAATTATTTTCTACCACTATTCAGCTCCAACATCGAACTTTGGTCAACATCGTCACTTGTATTCCACCTTAAAACCTTGTCACAATATATAACAATGATCGTAAACAAAACCTATCTTTTATATACAATGGATCATAAATAATATCTTTGAAATATCCTGTTGCCAGTACTCGTACCTACTCATTAAACACTAACATAAACCTAAACATGTTCCCTCTCCACTCCAACCTTTAAATGGATAAAAAGCATCGTCCAATACAGCGTAGCACTTCCAGGATAGATTGAACTCTAAAACACTTCAAAAACGTCCACTAAAAGTTTACAGTACGTACGTTAAATCCGTTCACATTAGCGTCCTTGTCACATAAGCTCGGGCACATCAAAGGGGAATTAGTCTCCAAAAAATTCCAACGTCAACATGTCGACGTCATGACGTCCTCTCCCTTTCAGTGTAAGTGTAATGACGCCAATAACGCATAAAAGAGCCCTGAAACACGACCACTCCATCAAGGACCGACGTTAAATACGCCTGCATAATTTCGAGCAAATACCAGACGATAGCGACCTCTATTAGGCCCTCGTTAAAACCAGATTGGAGCGAACATTTTCTTTTCGCTCTTTAACGGGACTTTGAGACAGGGAGAGTGCATTTCCCAGTGGAAAATTCATGAATGGTGGAGAAAAAGACGAAAACGTGACACACGGAAATATAGGAGGAAGCTGATTTTACTTTGCGTACTTGGCATACTCGGTTTTTGCCATTTACATTAAATAGACGTTTTTTGATTTGTTGTTTTTCAAGTAAATTGATATAAGTGTAGCTGTCTCAATATAGTTTTTTGACTTTGTGTACATTGTTGTCAATATAAGCCAAAAAATGCGATTACCTAAGATAGATTCAGATCTAATAGTTTAGTGTAGATAAGGGCATTAAAATTCGTTCTGCGTAAATAATATGGACACAAAGATAAATTCACAAAAAATATACAAATGAAAATATTGAAACTCAAAACGGACATCACATGCCTATTTAAGTATAAAATACGTATAAATTTCTGATAAAGAGTGCCTGTAGTTATTTCAAAAAATATATTTTGTTCGTATATTTCTGAGTAATACAACCCACTGCCCTATAAACATTTGTTATACTTTTGTAACAAAAGGAACACGTAGCAAAGTTTTATTACAGTAAAATATGATACTAATTGATATTAACTAAGGCTAGGTTCGCCGAGACACGATTCCACGAAAGTCTGGCTTACACAAAAGTGGATTGAATTGCGCGATGAACTACTTACTAATTTCATAATTCAGTTGCAGTCACGAATTAGGTTTAGATTGAACTAAGGTATGTTTTCTAAGAAGGTGTAGATAAAGTTGAACTCTTTATGAACACCTTAAAATAAATTGTGATAAAAGCCTAACCTAAACAATCTCAAGAGAGTCCATGCCCATACCGTATGGTGTCAAGAACGCTAGCCGCATTCCCGCGCTGAATAGCGATCACTATTCTCTGCGCGAGATATCAAGATGTTCATTAATGGTTTACTCTTTTAGTTATACCTTTTTATGGCAGATGTGTAGTCAACGATTGTGCAGGCCATCCAAGGATAGTCACTTCAACCCAAGGACATCCATATTCAAGCGATCGAATAGAGCTAAAGTGACAGGTGGTAGAACTGTACTTCGATCGGGTTATATAACATCGTCGGTAGAAGCAACTCTTTTCTCGATGGGAGAAGTGCGGATTCCGGCAACACTTATAAGGAAGGCAACTATCTCATTCCTCAAGTGTAGCAACGTATATACATACTACCTCAGACCTTGTTAGGCCTATTTGAAGTTTTCATGGTTGTACATGAGATGCAAAGATTACTTACATTAGTTAGTGTGCATGTTTGAAAAAAATTACTACTAAACTCTTGTACTGAGAGTCCTAACATGGATATAAATCGATCGTTATTATCAATCATCAGTTTCGAAGAAATTCTAAAATTAATTTTTACACAATATCTAAATACCCCAAAAGGCTTAAAACAGAAGGCAAAAGTTATATTGAAGTTAATCTAAAATTATAAATGAGTAATATACATATTTATGAATACAAACGTAAATAATATTTAAATGAAATTAGTATCCCTAAGGACACGTAGGAGACGCAATTCCTTCGACGCCGGTGTTTTTAGGGAAAAAAGTCAACAATGTAATGTGTTGTTGACAAAGTATAACTACAGTTTCCGTATGAACAAGCGTGTTTGTTTTGTTAACTATGTTGCAGACTGTAAATCTTGAACACAAGCTACGAACAATACGTGCTTACCTAATTTAATATCTTCTGTTTCCTACAACCACAATGTATACAAAGAGGTAAATACAAAATTTGAAAGGCATTATAACTTTTTTTCGACCGGGAAGGTACCACTGCTGTACCTATTTTTAGCGTAGAGCAATTGTTACGTTTCGATGAAACGTTATGGTTGCCGGCTCACTTACATATGAGGAGGCCATATTGGTCCTCAATAGTAGTAACGAATCTGTTATTGACTTAGGCATGAGGGACCCATTCTATATAGAGCAGGATACTGATGTACATGGGCGGTAGTAAACACTTACAATCAGACTGTACACATAATTACTACGTCAATAAAAAAGTACGAGATTTAAAAGGTTCAATGTTAAGTAAATTTCTAAGTATTAACAATAAAATTAGTATTAACAAAAACCCATCTTTAGGTATAAGATTATTTTACTACATAAGTGGGATATGGTATGCCTTATCCGTATCATAAAACATCGCCAAGCTACCAATGTGAAAAAAATTGTATGGGTGAAGTTAGTAGCAAATTTTTGTGAGTATTTATTTTCCTGCTTCGGAGACTACCGTATTAAACCTTATCCAATTCTCTTTTAGCGATTTGAAAACAGATGATTGATTGGGATTGGTCATTAACTCTTATCTAGATCAATATATATTGATGCAGCCTGAGATCGGAGTTTAGTCCAAGTTTTTTTTATGTGGGAAGAGTAGCAAACGAGCATTCAAACCACCTGATGTTAAATAGTCGCAACCCATAGAAATCCATGTATAATCACAAATATGGCTGAAATCCTACGTGAGCTCGAGCATGGATGCGTTGCTACTTCTGAGGGCAAAGATGGTCGCCTCGCGTCAATGTGTAGCCGGCAACCTCGCCTCTCCAACCGAAACACAAGTAATGCGTTACGGCGGGTTATGAGAGCAGAAATATTCTCCCACCTTTATGTTTCCCAAAAAGTGGGAAAAATCAGTGTCTAGTCCTGGAAAATAAAATGGCTTGCAGCTAATGCTTCACACACATCTGTAATCGTACGCGAATACATAAAATGAATTGAACGGCTATTAGCTTCTCTACTACATGACGATAAATTTCATTTCATATTTATTTTTGTTGCGCTACGAATATAAATTGACTCATTTTTTATTTTAATGAATTAGACGTATAAAGGTCGAGAGAATTAATCGTCATATTTCATGCATACAAAACGAATTAAGTTAAAATAAAAACAAAAAATGACCCTTAACATTGAAACGTATTCATAAATAGAAATTATTTTTATTTTTCAATCGCTTTGAATTATTGAATTTGATGTCCCGTTCAATTAATTCACTTTAAAAATATAATTTAGATTAAAACAAAAGTATTTTTGGTATTACAAGAAATTTACTTACAACGTTTCCATAAATATTTATTTCATACTGGGTTACTATGTTGCACACTATATTTCACATTTCTTATAAACTACTCATCTGGCTATAATATAAGAACTTGAAATACTTAATTAATATTCTAAAGGTTTTTGCGTGGTGGAAGAACAACAATTTGATTGCAGAAGTACCATTGCTGCCATCATAATCCACCGATAAACAGTACTTGTGTTTCGGTTGTAGCGGTGTGGATGCTCGCTGCACTTACAAGCTAGGCGGCCCTCTCATTTCCCAGGAGCAGCAACGCATCTATGCACGACGTCAGACGACCATGGGATGCACATCCCATTTAAAATCAGATAAGCTAAAAGTGGGAGAACTTCGACTGGGGAGGTACCACCGCCACTCTCATACTCCGCCGTAAAGGATTACTTTTGTTTCGGTTGGAGAGATGCGGTTGCCGGCTACACTTTGAAACGAGGCGAACATCTTAGTCCTCATGAGTAGCAACGTATCTACATTCGAGTTCAGATAGACTTTCAATCGTGTTTGGGGTTGTACCTGGATGTTTATGGGCTGCGACTACTTAACATGATGTGGTTTGCATGCTCGTTTGCTCTTCTCACATAAAAAAACCTACTCGCTCATTTGCTAATTTTGCAACATAAATTAAAATATTCGTTTAAATATGCTGCTTATCATATTACTTTAAATATTTTTATTACTATACATCACGTCATATCTCAATCATGATAAAATTGATACGTTCCCCACATTAAGTTCTTCGATCGAGTGAGATCCGATAGATTAGCTGCAAATATTACAAGGATATGGGGCCAGTGAGACCATAAAACTTTCCCTTGCCGTGAAAAGCGAGCTTAGTCACGAAAGCACCATTAATTCTATAGAAACCAATGCAGGTAAGAGTACAATTATAGAGTAATGCTCCAGTGCAGAGCTGGTGAGATATTCAACACAATATTTACGACTAACTAATACCAACTCAATTTTTACTTAGGGATGCTATGGATATGAAATTTCGCATACGGATTAGATAGGGATATACGAATAATTATAATAACGGATTCGGATACGGATACGGATATGAAATTATATCGGATTATCCCCTTAGTTTTCGATAGTTTCCGTTATGGATATTAAATGTATAGGGAATTTCAAAAAAATCTTGTCATTGTTTTCCGAAATTATTCGAAACTTTTATATCGGATTCGGTTACGGATACGGATAGATTTTTATATCGGACATCCGATAGTTTCGGTTAAGGTTACGGAGCTCTTCAATAGCCCCGCTACATACATATTTTACCCAATATTTAAGGAGTGTTAACCTATTGGGGCGAAAGAGGTATATGTGTATTAGAAATTATTTGTTACGTGTTTTTGCGGTGCTGGAAAATCTGGAAAAGAAACCTACATGCTTGAAATTTCTTCAATACATTCTCAAATGTGTATAAAGTCTGCTAATCCGTACTTAGCTACCATGGTGGACAATGACCTTCTCACTCTGAGAGGAAACCCATGCCTGGTAGCGTGGAAGTAAAGGATATCTTTTAGTCCTTTAAGAAATATTCTCTGGCTATTAATACGACCGCGTAATTTTTGGATACGTAGAAATTATATTTTCAGTTAAAATTCATTCGATGTTTTAATTTAGGAACTATATACCTATTAAGATTAATTCAAATAAGTTTTGCTTCAAAGGATTTAAAAGTTAATAAACAACCAAACATTCTCAATAATGTTAATAACATATGATGTCATTATGAGTGTCTCTAGCGTAAACAAATTTTATTCGCGTACTGTACGTATATTCTTTAAGACTATGACACATAGTAAAATGTTCTTTTAATGCTGAGATATTACATTGCTTTATTATATTTTATACTCCGTTGCCACGGACACGCGCAAAGTCAAGGGTGCACATATACCATAATCTTTTATTTACCTTTCCAGATGGCCAGTAATTAAACGCGGAATTGTTGTTAATAACTCAAAAGAAAAACCATCAATATTACCCAACTACGATTTTACTTAAAAGTATAGAACACACTTAGCATTTGCTACAGAAATCAAATGTAACGAATTTCGAACCAAATGCATGTTTATGTACTGGCCCGGAGGCTTTAGTAGAAAAAGCCCAACGGCGTAAATATCACCTAGCAGTGTAACTATGTTTTAAACAATTAGTCTGACGGTTACTTAACACCATCGATTACTTATATTTTGCACAAAGTATTGCAATTACTATTCAGCACAGGAATGCCGCTAGCGTTCTTGGCACCAGGCCGTGTGGGCATGGACTCCCTGCAGAGTATTTATTCGAGTTACGCTTTGGCTGCATTTAATTTATTTAAGACTAGCCGTACCCACGACGTTGTCGTTGACGATTGAATTAAATTGACAAAAATTCTTTATTTGTAAACCGATTTCAATGAAAAAACCATTAAATGTTAAGTGAAGCCCAACACAATATAATCCTGAAAACTGCATTCAATTCGTATAAGCAGTTTCTGAAATTTAGGTGCACATACAGACAAACAGAAAAAATGAAAAAGCCTTATTTTGGGTTCTTATGTGTATTAAGGTACTCCTTTATGATTTTTTAAATATATTTGCCATGTACAGACAGCGATCAGATACATTTTTATTATATGTATAAATGTTCATTGTGAATATCAGCTGCACGTAAAAGATAATTGTGATTAATTTAAAAAAGAACATCTGTACCTTTTTCCGCCACTGTTTCTTTACATTCTATGACGCCACTGAACGCTGAAGCTATGAGCTTGTAAACCTGTAATCGGGCGGACGCGACCGGCTTTCATGAACGATACTTTCTTTGAGAACCCATTTGGATTATTGCAACGTGCGGTTAACGCCTTTGTTGTTTATTGAAACAGACTTGCTGTATTTACAAAAGGGATTTTAGATTTAAAGATTATTTAATAAAGTATTGATTTAAAATATACGAATGAGTGTTTGGGTGTTGTTGATTTATACTTGTGGTCAAGTATATTTGCGCTTAAATTCATTATATTATGCATTAATAAACTTCAAATGGTGCAGTATATATTTTAAGGACTAATCTTAAGACAGCACAGTAATAATCAAAAACTATATTTAACCTCAAAAAGGACTAAAATCCTGTCTGAAGTCGTACCTAGAAGCCTGAGGACTAATTCGGTTGCGTTGCTCTAAGTCTAGTTCTAGTTCTTAGCCTCTACGTTCATGCTATGGTTTTCACGTCATCAAAACATAATAGTATAATACTGTGCTTAGTCTCATATTTTCTTTTTTTAAGTAAAAGCAATGACATAGCCGATTTTCTCCCAAAAACGTTTAGTTTACATGCGTAAATTGGAAATCTCGAAAGAGCTCATATGATTGTAAACGAATAAAATCGCGAAATTTACAATTTTCTATTTAACGGGTAAATACTCACTATTAAAGTTTTTTAAATTGCCGATATTAAACTCAACTCAACTCAAAAGCTGTTTTAACTTTATTGAAAATTCCAAAATCATAGTAGGAAAATACTGGGAAAATTTCTTGAGAACCACTTTTTCCTGCTTTATAACATAAAATATTTTTACAAAGTAAAACATGTTGTTGGTCATGAAGACCTTTTTATAAAAATAAATAAAATTATCGTTTTTGTGTCATTCGGCTGTATTTCTTGTTAGGATCGTTTATTAAAGGAAATTATGAATACAAGACGTTAGTCAACTGCTATCTAATTTGCAAAAAATCTACGAGAAAATAATGTGTTAATTTTAAAAGTGTTATGCAGACTAACAAATAACAAATAAAATTGGTTGAATATGTTTATTTTTGTGAAATAATACAAACAGAATATCGTGTCCACAGATACGAGGAGCAGGAAACCGCAGATAGGAACCAATGTGGCGTGTCGTTCGATTAAACTCCGCATTCAGATGCCAGAGCGTCTGGCTGCAAACCACGGTTGGTATATATTTACATACTTACAAATACATATGTAAATGCTCGTACTTACATATTATTAAATTTACAAAGATTTTTATACAATGGATGCAGCTAGCCGTCCGCCTGATGACTGCTGCTCCTCATGGCCATGTAATTATAATTTATCAAGGATGGTGGAATGATAGTTCAGTGGTTAAGACCGGCCTCTTGCAGGGTGTGCGGTTCGAGTCGCAAATATTAATTTTTCAAAGTTAAAAAGTTTTTACATATTAAACCAATAGCTTCTTTTGCACTGGACATAACTTTGGAATTTTATTAAATCACACACTTTTCAAAGTTATGTGCGTATAAAAACACCCTAGCTTTAACGGCAAAAAAAATTGTGAGAAAACCTGCATGTTTTGATTTATTCAAATTAAGAACTTAGTAATGTTCGTTCAGAATTATAAAAATTAAATATTAATGCATATGAAGGGTTATTCATAAAGTTGTGACTGAAATCTATCACACCTCTAATCTGGTCCAAATCAGAAATATTACTATAGTTATAGGAGACTTGTGTTTCAGCCAAAACACATGTACACGACGCGACGTTGCGTTGTGTTTTGACGCGACATCGTGGCCTCTACTACAACGTCTATTGTTAAAATTTACGACACGATACTTTATTGTTGTACGATATCGCATCGCGATATATTGTTGTGTCGTTGCAAAGTGCAACCTTTTTATTTTCTGTATTTTTGATGTTATTAAAGTACAGACTATGCGTTCCATCAATCCACATGACCTATATTTAACAATAAAATATAGTGCAAGTAAGTTTTTGATTAAGCATTAAATATTTCATTTGCTTTTAAATGCTACTTGCATTCAAATTCAACTGTGTTGTGTTGTCTGACGATTTTTGGACGACGTACAAAGACGAAGGTTATACATTTGCCTTATATGTTATTTTTACTCACATTGCCTGGTCATAAAAGAATGACAAGTCAAAAACTAAAGTGTTTGATTTATCATCATAGGGCTACTTGTTTAATAACAAGTACGGACGAATGCCCTTTTTATTGAGGGTTAACAAACAGGCGGACCGATAATCTGATGATAAGCATCTCCATTGACTGTCACACGATTCTAGTATATATGTTTGTAGTAAATATTAGGCCTGGCCAATTTAAATTCGAAATTCGAAAGAGGATCTCTTCGATAATGAAAGAGATCGTCTCAATTCGGCGCTTGTTTTTAAAAATTGGCGGCAATCTGAAAACTTCATGTCTATCTGTGAACTATGTCTGAAAAGTTTTGTCGCTGGCCTTGCGCAATAAGCGCGATGCCATGACAAGAAAAAAAGTGTGTGAAATTTTTCGGCGTAAAATATTTCAATCGCTTTCATTTTCGGCTCATAGTTGGCATCCTCGTCAAAAAATGCCTCATGCATGCATGTCACAACGTCAATATGCTTGAAAAATAAAAATAAAATGTCCATAAAATATCCTTAAAAGCGATGTTTCTTAGGTCTCTTAGTTATTTGAGATGCAGCCCGGGTCTACGAGATCCCCTAGAGAATCTAATCTCAGATCTTCCTTTACACTGAGAATTTGATGGCAAAGTTCACAAATTAGTGTATATATCTACTATTGAATTAGCACTATTAGAGAATAAATGCGTTGCAGTAACGACATGTACTTAGCGGCTCGTAAATTACTGAAAAAAGACAAAAAAATGACCCAACCCTGCTGCAAACAGGATGTGTACAGATAAACATCAATGAATAGATAATAAAATAAACAGGACTGTGCTAATACGCAAGTTGCTAGTGCAGCCGGCGGCAGTGACAAGTTTTTGAACGTTTATGAATAAATAAGTAGCCCCCGTCTGGCATCAATACGCCGGTGGCTGAATGCCAAATGCTGTTCGTGACACTTTCCACTTTCGCCCCTTTTTTCATGAACACACGGTGAATATTTCGTGCGGCTAATTTTCGAGCCAAGCCACTTTTTTCCGCAATCGGTGCCGAACGCTTTTCAAGTATTTTTCGGACCCAAACAAGGGGAAAATGTCATTTTGTAAAGCGACAGTGATGGTTGATGTTTTTATTAAGTGTCTACATAAAGGTATAAATTTAATTTCTTCATTTAGCCGTGAAAGTACAACTATGGTGATGACCGTTTCTACCGTTATAACAGTTATGTTAGAGTTTCTATGAACACCTTTTAAATAAAGAATTCCTAAGTCACTCCTTATGGGTATAGCTTTACATATTGTGTCCTCGTTGCTTTTAATAAGGCAATTTCAAATATGTAAGGTTATTAATAATCCTTTTAATGACGAAATATATAATATGTCATGTCAGGTGGATGAAATATAGTTTATTCAAGGAGGAACCACCTCCGATGTCATAATCCGCTGTGAAACAACTCTTGTGTTATAGAGATGCAGTTGCCGGCTACACGGCTTAGTTGTCGCTGCATTTCAAGAGCATGGAATGTTCATGGAGGGATGTCCACTACATGGTAAAACCTCAAACATGTCCTATCTTAGCTTGTACGTAGATACGTTGCTACTCCCGAGGACTGAGATTTTGAGCTTTTAAGTGTAGCCGAAACATAGAAACGAGGCGACATCTTAGTTCTCAAGATTAGCAACGTTCATATATACGACTTCAACCCTGTTTAATGTTTCTACGTGACATCCATTGGTTTGTTAAGTTAACAAAGCCGCTTATTGATGTTAGTTTTAAATAGGTATAAGGGTATATACTTTTAGTTAGAATAATTCGCGTTAAAACAGTTCTACTACTTCAAAGAACAAACAATTTGTATAGTAATATTTCAAGTCCATTGAGTTGTTCGATAAACACGACTGCAACGCCAGACAATGCTTTGTAGTCATTCAGACAAAAAGCGGGTTGACATTTAACATCCAAAGCTAACGTGTTTCGGGTAAGCGGGGCCATTACCCGAGGAGCTGATACCGATGACTTACCTCCACCTCCCCTCGTCTGCAGTTCAACGCCATTAGGGCTGCTCTAAATAGTCCGCCTGAAACGATGTCGTCGCGATTTAAGGAAAACATATTTATACTTTGGATACATAGATAACAGTTACGGACATAAAGCGACTGTAAAAAATTATAATTACGCTAACTATTGTACCTGTATTTGTATCAATAGAGCACTTAACATGGATGTTACTTTCATCCTAAAATGTCCCAATAATCCAACAAGTGAAGGCCTGGAGAATAATCCACACTCCTCCAATGCATATTGCCGGAGATATAGGTTAGTGGCTAACTCGTGTGATATTCAAACTGCCTATAAGGTGTCCGATAAGGTTTAACGAGTGCCATTTATCGATAACGACCGAGCCAACAGCTTAACTTGCTTAGTACGCTCATTAAATTTTGCCAATAGCGGTCATTCATTCAACTTCCGAGCAAGCCCGACGTTGCTTAACTTTTCCATCGTTTACTCTCAAAACAAATCGCGAGAATCCGTACTTATGTACGTGTCATATAATTTTTTAGCCATGAAAATATTGAACGTTTTTCGTTCAATTAAGTCCTTGACAACCATCATATTAACAATATACACAGCTATATCATTTCGTATAGCTTTTAAATATAAAGGCGTTGAAAGTGAATACAAGACGATGGTACCTCTAACTGTAAGTGATTATTATCAGAAATACTCTGTATCCAATTTGTATCTTATCGTTCCTTGGATTTGGAGTACATAGAAACAGACAATACAATCATTAATTAATCGTTTAAATAATAAAATAAACAACACAATCCTTAATAAAAATAAATTCTTTTCTTGCTATCTGAAGGAAACAAAATCGGGTTGCTTCAAAATATTTGAAGAACCCAAGCCGATTTATGTTTGACTTTAAGCAGCTAAACGCATTCGACATTATTTATCTTTTGTTACAGAACGACGTAAGAACAAATAATGATTTACATTGAAATTGGTCACCCATAGACAGATTGTCCACGCTCCATATTTAACATAATAGATCGTTCCCAATTCACCATTGTCATAAAGCTTAAAAATCGTCGTCAACAACTCATCAAAATCTAATAACAAGAGCTTAGTGTTCCTCCCAGGCGCCTCTACTTGTCATCCCGCGTCTAGACAAAATGCTCGTGACTTTTTCACTATTATTCTTCGTCCCACGACAATCGTACAAGAATTTTTTCCTTTCTCTTTACCTCAGAGATTGTCGAACATTATATTACATTTTGCTCTGAACTCCGGTCCCTTCTATCCATTACGAGATGACATCGAAATTAGAACTCTATAAATTGCGAATGAAACTAATTTGCTAAATAATAAGACATTTAATAACGGATTAAAATTGTTTTCTAAAAAAAAACTAGTACCTCACACTGTGACCACTTAACAGTAGTGGTCACTGCCGTCCATCGATACCAGTAACCAGCCCCTTATAAAACAAGAGTCTAATTTGAAGTCACAGTCACGTCGCTACTCCTGAGAACTACAATGAATTCATATAAATGAGTTAGTGGGCTAAGCCTTGTATGATCAGAAATAGAAATAAATTATGTGCCTACGTATTTTTAGGCCACGATTAAGTGCCATTTATTTTATCAAGTTCAGTAATCGGATGTTTATTTACGATGCATGAAGACCTCTATACATTATTGATGTACACATGGAAACAAAAATGTAAAAAAATAAAAATGTTTTTTCATTAATAATTCATAACATTATAAAACAATGCGTGCCATTCTTTTGTAGTCTTCAGGCTATTGTATTTTTTAATAAACGTATGTATCCATGCATTGCATTGGATACATAACTTTACATAACTTTTCTTAATTTTTACAATGTTATATTATATAAAATGAATTATTTATTTGTAGTTATCACCGATATCTACTTAATGTGATTAAATCCATTGTTTATATTCAACGCGGCAATCGACCGAGTGTGTATTACTTTTTTTTTTTTAAAGGAAAGGCATAGTCTTACATTTGTTCAAAACACTGTTTTTTTGTATTTTTTTTTTGTATATATTAGATTTTATTATTGGCAAAACTTGATATAATATGTAATATATGCACGGACTCCCTTTAGATTGTTTAGGTTAGGTTTTTATTTTAATTAGTTTTAAGATTTTCATCATTGTATATATGCGAATAAAGCCAAATGCAAATAATATAAAATTGTTATATAATATATACCAATAAATCAATAATGTAATAATCAATGTAGCTCTTTTTTACTCTATATACTAGTAGGCCCAGCAAATGGTGTCCTGGTCTGAACAAATAATCCACAATTCAGTTTTTTGCAAAATCAATGCCCGGCTTTACTGAATTCAAGCTATCACCCATAAATGTTAGCTTCGCATCATATTGCAGCGCCACCTATTGGGATTAATTGTGAATCTAAACCATTCTCAAGTCCTCTACAAAACACAAAAAATGTCATCAAAATAGGTACAGTCGTTTAGGAGGAATTCAGTGAGATACACATGCACACAAGAAATACATGTGTATATAAAGATTTAAAGCAAACGTGTAAAAACACTAAAATTATCACAATTTTTTCATCTTCCATTTTACCCTCTTAGGCGTTCCAAAATTCCTTTATACTATATGTAAGAACCTGTTTAAAAATTTCAAGATTTTAGGTTCGGTGTTTTCTGCTGTGCGATGATCTTTGGGTTTATTAGTTACTCTTTTAAAGTTATATAGAAGTTTTAAATGTGCATATAAACTAATTAATTTAAGTGACAGGTGAAGTGCATTTAATACCATTCCTATGCGTAAAAGATCAACTGCTATCATCATATTATTAATTTATGTACGTTCAATACATAGATAGATATGCTGCTATACTAAAGTTTATGGAGTTTCTCGATTCTGCGCGTGTGTTTCTCATTCAAATATCAACTTAACTGCTTACGTAATCTCAGAAAATGTCGGTGGGAAGTCTACGAAACTCACGGTCGTGTGGCGATGCACTCGACGACGTATATTCATAGTACCGATGAGTGAAATGTATACAGTTTGAGCCGGCGACCGCACTCAATTTCCGTACGGTGAACGACAACTTCGGGTACCTATTATCAATGTTCATTAGCTCATAGTGAGTTTAAATCCAACCCACTTTAAATCGACGATGAGCTAATGAATGAACTATACTTCGACAGGGGAGGTATCACCCCCGCCCTCATCCTCCTCCTCGCGTCGATATCCTCAATGCTGAGGGTCGTGACCCCCTCCACGGATCACTTTGTTGCGGACTAATTCGCGCCAACGGTGCCGGTTCTCTGCAATGTGGATGGCTTCATGCATTTTGTTGTCGAGAGTGGTGCGGATTTGATCCGACCAGCG